>JBBPUO010000248.1:0-10689 GCA_038094755.1 Caloboletus firmus | reverse complement strand
CGTCAGCACCACTGACCTCCATGTGATGGAAGATGGCATGTCGTAACGGGAGAAAGTCGCACTGATTGGGGTCGAGCACGTCCAGGAATCCCCACCGGTAGTTCCGTATGAACTTGCCACGAGCAAGCTTGGGAGAGGATGGCTGATGAGGTGACGGGGTGTACTGCAGGACTAATTCATGACGTGAGAGGGGTAGGCGAGTGACGCCATCGCTATGCGAGTAGATTTCGGGGGATATGAGTGCATAAGGAAGACGCAAGAGAGAGGGAGTCGCGGGCGAGGTTGGAGGAGACGGCTGACCGGGAGAAGACCTGGTCGTGTGGCTGCCATAGCCATTGACCATTTCACTCTTGACGGCGTGGCCAGACTCGGCCACGTCTTTACGGTGCTGATACTGCGGATGCGTGTCCATATCGAAGATCCCGAAGCCAATGCCTGCTTCTGCGAGATCTCGGCGCACGGCCATCTTGACAGCTGTTAGACGGTCGTTTGTCAACGTGTCCGCGCGTGCTATCACGGGAAGCACGTTGACGCGGGCAGACAGCCTTCTTATTGTGTTGATTTCCACGGCGGGGAGGGTCGGACGACAAAGGATGGGATTGGTGGTGACGGGTGGCTCGAGAATAACGGGTTCCGTGTCAGTATGGGAGAAGCTGTTGGTGCGAGCCCTGGAGACGAGGGGGACGGGAGGGCCAGGGACGGAAGGGGGGACGATCAAGTCGGGATCCAAAAAGTATATACACCTGGACGGTGGGTCAGCTCTATGAGACACGGGGCTTAAGCGCCCATGTGGGGGGAACGCACAGGTGGATGTTGTGGTCCCCTGTCTGTGCCTTCCAGTCCTGGAGGGATGAGTGAGGGGGAGGGGAGAAAGGTGAGAATATGAAAGACTGACGTCGTCGATACCGTCCGCGAATCGGGAGTCGACGTGGCGTATGATTTCCTGGATTGTCCGTTCGGCGGCATGGTCGTCGGTAAAGTCGAGGGAGGGAGTGTCGATGAGGGTGAGAGCGAGGATGGGAGGAGAATTGTTTGGGTCGAGGGCAAGGTCGATGTTGATGGAGGCGGAGCGAATGTGGGAAGTGTGGCCGCTGCAGCCCTGCACGAACTTTGCGACGGAGGCGAGCTGGTCCTTGCTGGCAGTGGGTGAGATGTCGCTGGTGTCGAGGAGGAGACGGAGAAAGGAGGTCTTTCCGGTGCGCTGGCCGGCAACCATGAGGGTGTAGCCTCTGACGTTGCCGGGGAGGGGATCGAGGGCGTTGCCAGCTGTTCCGGGGTGCATGCCGTTTGGGGAGTAGTGGTTGGTGTGAATGACGGGAGTAAAGGGGCGGATGGGTTGGCGGGATATGTGGCGGTCGTTGGTGTCGTTGAGGAAGGGGGGATCGCTGTTGTCGACGGCGAGCGACATGGGGAGACGACGTCCGTGCCAGTCCGTTCGGGGGAGACAGAGCGAGGGTTGCCCGCGAGGCGAGGCTGGCGCGGGGATGATAAAAGAGGGACCTCAACGGAGCCGAGCGTCAGATACCGGACCAATCGGATCCCTCCGTGCTACCTTGTTTACCCATCCCCGATTTTATTATCACTACCGCGGAACTATACAATATATATTATTATATCTTATTATTTTATTCCGTTCTAGACTCCCTCCGTCAACGTTCCCTTTTATGGAAGCCCCGAGGGCCCGGCCATATCCGGATCCCCCGCGCTCTTCCTCCCCGCCCTTTTCCCCCGTGACCCCTTCGGCGCCTTCCCCGGGCCTCGCCGTCGCGGGTGCTCCTGGTACTTGCACGCCAGCGACCGTGTTTCGCAATTCGAACATCGCGGTCGTCCACCGTCGCATCGCAGTTTCCGTCCTGCACAGGTCTCGTGTCATTCATCCCCCCATCCTGCCATCTCGGCACCGCTCACCTCTGCAGAAATCACACGCAACGTAGATCTTCCGAACAGCCGGCCTCTTTTCCTCTCCTTCTCCCATCTCCATCCGCCCCCTCTTTCCCCGTGTGCGTGCGCTCGTCTCCGTTGTCCGTTCATCCTCTTCTTCGTCCATTCTCGGCATGTGTGGCACCACCGGCTCCTCCGGCAGCCTCAGTTGAGGCAACACCGGACCAGGTCCATAACGCTCCGGAGACAGCATACCCAGTTCTCCAAGCAGGTGGCTTACCGGCGGCAGCACAACCCTTGACGAGGATCCTTCTGGTTGTGTTCCGGGCAGTGGCAACTGATCAAAGCCAAAGGACATTCTCCTGTCCCAATCGTTCGAGCCATACAACGGCGCAGAGCGGTGTCGGCCGTATTGTGGATCTAGGTAGTGCAGTGGCCAAAGAAGGCGGGAATCGGAGTACTCTGTGTCAAGGTTAGGTTGGTTCGTCTCTCATGGATGGCTCGGTTGGCTTACCACGGTGAGATGGTGCCGAGACTCGCTCACCAGGAGGGTCGATAGTTGGTGTAAGTGGTGGCTCGACGCCGGGGCTGACTCGCGGTGGGAATCTTTGAGGGGGCTCGTCCCGTTCGGGCGATGGCCACTCGAATGCACGAGTTAGCAGAGGGATGTCGTAATGCCTATGGCTCCCTTCGTCTGTGCTTCGCCTTCTCTCCAGTGCACGCAGTGGCTCCAGTGACCCATGAGCTCGCGACGAGGATCCGCCGTCGTCTTGTTCCGTGTCGCTGTCTGTCCGATCACGCATACCTGATGTTGCGCGATCGCTTGGTAGTGGTCTGCACATGGGAGGACCGTATAAGAAGCGTATATCGTGTATCTGAGCGGAGATCGGGTACGTGATTCAGTTTTTTGCTGAGACATGCAACGGAGTGGAGGATCTCGAGGGGTCCACAGGCCATTCGCTTCGATGTTGTCTCCGCAAGATGGAAACACGCCGTCGAGGAGAAGCGCGTGGTGGGTGCGGATGAGGCTGTCTTGCAAAGGCTGAAGAGGGCTAACAAGAGCGGATGGACGCGGAAACGAAAAAAAAAGGGACGGAGGGAATGTTTACATCCGCGCATTGGCAAGGGATTCCAAAAGCAGGCTTTGCTGGGGCGAACGAGAATGCCTCTGTTGTCGTCGGGACCCGGGAGCGTCGACAGCCGCGGCAGCTGCTTTTCCTCTGAAATTTTGAGGCAGCCCTTTGAAATTCGAAATGATCAGATGAGCGGCTCTGTTCCCCCCCACCTCCTTCTCTGATATACCGCTGCTGACCGACGTCGTACTCGCGTATATTCAGCGATATGTGTGTCCGTGTTCATTGAGCTTGGGATCTCCTGCTGCGATTGTTTTTTCCAGACTCGCTCAGTGACTGGGTCGTACTCGGGTTTCGAAATTTATCGTTGTGCGGTATGACAAACGTGAAACATTGACAGCATTGATCGAGGGTGACTCGGTGTCTTTGCCCGCCACTCGCCTTCCGGATATGTCCAGGTTGATCCTGTGTTCCGGTAATCGCGCAATAGCTTATTTTGCTGCCAACCCGGCGAGATTTCTTGTTTTTTTTTTTTTCTTTCTCGACACCAACACCATTCACAGAATGACATGCTACCAAGTCCAACGACAGCACACCGTACTTGTGTTCGCACTGAGTGACATGTCCTGTTGTCATACCACAAGCGAAACGGAGTCTGAATAGCCTATCTTGAGCAGCGGCTAGACTGGTGGATGGTGTGTGAGGGCAGAGGCTTACAGTACATACCACAAATTGGGTCCGGGGTGTCACTCGGCATGACTCAATCTATAAGGTCTTCCGCTTCAGAGACTTGTGAGCGTTCCCGCTGCAGACCAAGTCTATGTGGCGGCACCTCGCGGTACTCATACTTAATTCCCGAGACATCTCTGCCCATGTGCCTGACAGTGTTGATTTGACACCTCTCTCGGTCTCGAAAGATAAATTCCAAGGCACAAATAAACGCATTAAATGTGCATGCCAGTGATTACACGAGTTGGCAGTAGATTAACGGTCTCGTTAAGGAAGTGGCTGACTCAGCATAGCTGGTGAAAGATTTTTGACTCGTCAACCAGTGTATACTCTCCGTATGATGCTGTCGTCAGTTGCGTCAAGAAATGTCTGCAGACCCGCCACGAAGCTCGCAAGGACATACTCTGCCTCGCGTTCAAAATGCGAAGGGAACCCGGTCATGAACCGCTACAGCAGGATCGTCACACAGCCCAAGGACCAGGGTGCCAGTCAGGTGAGCTCTCTCGCCATCTCCTAGCATCAACGACGGGCGAATCAATGCACAGGCAATGCTGTACGCGACGGATGGTGTCGACAGCGATACAGACTTTCAAAAGGCCATGGTTGGCGTTGGTAGTGTCTGGTAACGCACTCACGTTGCTCCCTGTGTTTGTATCATCCCTCACTTCTACTGCAGGTACGAGGGCAATCCGTGAGCATTGCTCTATCACGAACGAAGCGCGGCAAAAACTCATTCCCGTGTCGAACAGATGCAACAAACATTTGCTGGGACTCGGTCAGGTCATCAAGACGTCGATATGCGAATCCGAGATGATCGGATACCAGTTTGGCACCGTCGGTGTCAGTGACGGCATCAGCAACGGAACAGCGGGGATGAACTATTCATTACAATCCAGAGATCTCATCGCAGACCAGGTCGAAACTGCTGCAGGTGGCCACTGGCTCGATGGTATGGTTGTCGTGCCGGGATGCGACAAAAACATGCCTGGCGTGCTCATGGCTCGTGGGTGATTCGTTGACGGGGGACGGTTCGCGTCTAACTGTACACAGTCGGAAGGCTCAACCGGCCTGGTCTGATGGTCTATGGAGGTTCCATCCGCGCGGGTTCGTGCCAGGGGCAGCCCCAGCTTGATATTGTCTCGGCCTTCCAATCGTACGGCAAGTATTTGCAGGATGGACAGACCCCTGAAGCAGAAACGTATCGTTATAATACCGTGCGACATGCTTGTCCTGGGCCAGGTGCTTGTGGTGGTGTGGGTAGCAGCCAAGATGTTCTATATCGCTATACTGAGTATTCCGAAGATGTACACAGCCAACACCATGGCCAGCGCTGCCGAAGCACTCGGAATGACGTTACCGGGCTCGTCATCCTTCCCCGCCGAGTCCGCAGAAAAGATGGGAGAATGCAAATCTGTTGGCGTCGCTATGCGGAATCTCATCGAAAAAAATATTTTGCCGCGAGATATTATGACAAAGGCTGCTTTCGAAAATGCCATGGTGCGTCTTTTTTGCCCGCACGTTGTCATGATACAGCTCCGAAAGAATGTGTTGCATGTAGACTCTGGTCATGATTCTTGGCGGTTCTACCAATGCGGTGTTACACTTGATAGCCATCGCCCACTCGGTCGGGATCACGCTCACCGTGGATGACTTTGCGCGAATTTCAGATGCGACGCCATTCTTGGCTGATCTGAAGCCAAGCGGTAGATATGTGATGGAGGATCTTGGCAACATTGGTGGTGTGCCTAGTGCGCGATCTTTTTTTCTTCTTTTTTTGGAAAGAGACTGAATGGGTTTCCCAGAGGTGCTTTATTACCTCTTAAAGAACAAATACATTGACGGAAACACCGTGACTGTCACGGGAAAAACACTCGGAGAAAACCTCGAGCGCTGGGTGCACGCACACGGCGAACTTTCCATCAGCCAAGACATCATCCGCCCCCTTGAGAACCCCCTCAAACCGACCGGACACATTCGGTGAGATCGTCGTCGCACCGTGTGTGTGTCAGCGCTGATTATGAAATGCCGCGTGCTAGGATCCTGCGGGGCAACCTCGCTCCTGGCGGTGCAGTCGCCAAAATCACAGGAAAGGAGGGACTGAGCTTCACCGGAAAGGCACGGACGTTTGACACTGAGGAGGAGTTCACCACTGCCGTCGAAACTGGCTCCATCCGGCGGGGCGAAAAGACAGTGGTCGTCCTCCGATATCTCGGTCCCAAAGGGGGTCCAGGCATGCGGGAGATGCTCAAGCCCACCAGTTTGATCATGGGTGCGGGCCTGGGTCACGACGTGGCGTGCCTGACTGATGGCCGCTTTAGCGGAGGGTGAGTATCAGGATATTTATGTATATAACAACGAATCTGATCTGAGCGTACACGCAGATCGCACGGTTTCTGCATCGGCCATGTCGTCCCCGAGGCGCAGGACGGTGGACCAATTGCTCTCGTGGAAGACGGCGACACGATTTCGGTCGACGCAGTGTCGAATACCATCGAACTCGGCGTCTCCCCCGCGGAGATGGAGCGGCGTAGAAGTGCATGGAAAGCCCCACCTCTCAAGGTGACCCAGGGGGCGCTGTATAAATATGTCAAGACAGTGACAGATGCCAGCCATGGTTGCGTGACGGATTCATAGTCGGGTTACCATGGATCGTTGAATCTATTCAAAAAGTGTAGTAGCTAATACCCAACACCGCTTCACACGGCTGTCGTTCAATGTCAAGGACGAGAGCGTTTGATCCTCCGCTTTTTTTCCGCCTTGGGCATTTTGTTTCTCCGCTTTTCCCGTGCTTCCGCCTTGACTGCCTTCTTACGCTCCTGCACACAAACCCTTGGTCGCCTTGTGATCAACTTGGCGACACACACGCACCTTTTTGGCCGCCCGCTCTTCATGCCGATGGCCCCGGGGTGCTCTCCGCTCCGGCCCCTCTTGCTCTTCCTCGGCATCCTCATCGCTCGTGTTCTCAGAGACATCGCTCTCTGACGAATCAACAAAGCCAATAGTACTAGCGTATATTAGCCTCTTGCCCTCCCCACCTTTGAGCACATCGATGTCACGTTCTGGGTCGTAGACCTCGTTCAGCGTCCGTGGGATGTACGACCGCAAGAACACATCGTCTTCATGGGCCGTTTGACTCTTGGCATTCCCTGTCCCGTCAACCTCTGCAACATCCTGAGAGGGGTCCTCTACAGAGTCACACGCCTCCGTGATCCACCGTTGCAGGACATGGCTGTCGTTCTCCTCTGCCCCGCTTTCTTCCATTCGATCCTTGGTGATAAACTCGAAACACCGTCTGAGTCCGAGACAGCCGACCCCAAAACGCCCAAAGAACTCCTCGACGTTCTTGATGTCGCTTCGAAGAAAATCGAACGCATGCGGATGGTCGTGTTCGACGCTTTGAGAGACGTCGATCACATATAGATGACCGTTGTGATAGAGGAGATTGTATTCGGACAGATCGGCGTGCACGAGTTTGCACCGTTGATACATTCGTCGCATGCTGAGCACTAATTCCCGATATAAGGATGGATATTCCGACGCTGGTATCTTTGCATCTTTTAGTCGCGGCGAAGCCCTGAAATAGTGTCATACTTTGCGGTGACGCGCAATTTGCGAGCAGCGCACACACCATCCCTCTTGGTCGCCCAGGAACTTCATTACAAGGACGTTCTCTCGCACCTCTATGGGTTCCGGGCAGGAAATCCCAGCAGTGACTAGGCGTTTCAGATTACGCATTTCCTTCTCTGCCCATAGCCGTACCATCTTGCGAGGGTTGTGTCTGCTGTATCCTCTTCTAAACCGATATTCGCCAGCGACATAACGATCGCGATCTTTGAAGACAAGGATGGACGTCTTGTAGATTTTAAGCGCCAAGTGAACAGAGTCCGGCGTGAGTGCGTGGTAGACGTTTGCCTGACCGAATGTAAGACAACTGAAATGAAACGGTTCTGCCGCGTACCTCTTTTCCTGTGCTGATGCATCCGTTGACTTCTTGAATCAGTCCACGACCGATCATCTTGAATAATATGACCCTGGTCCGAGGATCCAGCACCTGTTCGGAAGTAGCCCGATCTGATTTGTCTTTTGCATTTGCGTACGAACTTGGGCCCTTTCGGTTGACGCCAACGCCCATCGTGTATGGTTGGTCTATCTTGGAAATCCTTGAGGAATACTTTGATAGTGCCGCCAGTTGGGTAGTGGTCTTGTCTTTGGCACGTACATGGACGATCGGGTTGCGGGGATGGTTGGCTGCAGGGAGCGACGCTACAGTAGCGTTCTGGTTGATGGAGGAGGCAACGCCTTGGACGTTCCCGCTACGAACAGCGACATGCTGACGAAGGCGATTGAACTGCTTTGTGAAATCTGAATATACACCCTTGGCACATCAGGGCGGACGGACGATCAAAAGCGGACTCACCTCGTTCTGCGATCTCCCAATCTTCGTCTTCTACTCTGTCGTCCTCGAAGTCATCTCCGCTTAATTGGTCAACGTCCTCGGCCTCGTCCTTGCTGGGCTCTGACCACTCGAGCAACTGGTCATCGTCGATGTAGTGACCACCTTGCCTTGGATCCTGTTGCTCTCCATCTTCTAACGCGTCGTCGAATTGGCCGGGGATTATGTCTAGAGGACTTTTCGTAGCCATTGTGGTCGTCGCATCCAAAGATTAATTTCTTTCGCTGCGCTGTATCCGGATATTTTGCCCCTGTCGAAAACGTGTCCAGGATGGGTCTTTCTGGATGATTCGGCGTGAAGGACGATTCCGGGTGATAACACGTAAACAAGTGCAACACCCTCGCACCAGGATCAACGCTCTGCTCCAGCATGCATCGGGGATCGATACTGCGGCAAACACAATTGACACGCTGAATCCACCTACAAAAAGGTTCAATCAAACCCGCAACCGCAGCCTGAACCACCCAGTTCTCTACCAACCACTCTCAACTGCCCCCCGTCATGCAGGCCATTCGCAAGCGAAACCCTTTCACTTTTCAGTCAGAGGACCACGTCAATGGTAATGGCGGCGTGCTCGATGAACATGGTAACGAGTCTTTATAGCGAATGAGCTCATCTACTGTTCCGTACTCACCAGTTCACAGAACAGGCAGAAGTGGTCGATCGAATCAAGGAACAGAACGTGTCGTCGAACCAGCAGAACCGAATCGCCTTACAACTGATGCTCGGACTGTCGTGCATACTGTGCGTCCTTCTCAGCTTCTCTTCCTTGCTGAGCGCTGAGCCTTGTTGCCGCAGCTATGTCGTATACATACTCTCAGATCGAACAACCCCACTCTTTGCGATCTTCCCTCCATCTCCCGGGGCTGGCCGAGCCAATGCCCCACTGGACATGAGCGGCATCCTTGCCTACGTTGCCATTCTCGTTCACGTCAACCTCAGCTTGATTGTACACCCTTGGAACGTCGTCGTCGCTGGCCGCGTGATCCGGGCAATCGGGTTCCTCGAAACGTTTGCATGGTCTGCTGCTGCGCCACTTTTCTCTGTGTATTCAGGCCGGGCATGGCAGACGACCGTGTGGTGGTGTATCCCGGGGTTTCTGACATATGTCATTTATGCGGTTCATGGATGGATAAAGAAGGCGGACGAAGATGTATTTGAGTTAGAGAAACTAAAGTACAGAGCACCTGGCGCATGAGTAAGCGACAGCACTCTTTTCACAGGGGCCCCAGCATGCCCTTCATGAGGTGATTGCTTGTCATGGAAGAGGAGAAGACAGGAGTTTGATTGGTACAATAGTGAGGTACAGATGCTAGTCACATCAGCAAAAAATAGTGCTGCAACATAGCACCATGTACAATAGTCTATATTGTAGCCATTGTCATGTTGCAATTCCCCCTACAATAGAGTACCATTGTAGTTGTTGTTTCCAGCATGTACTGGCAGAGTTAAGATTGAGTACTACATACCTGAAGTATTGGTCCTTATCTGGGACATTGTGGTTCAAGGTTAAGAGTTCTTTTCAAACTCAGTTGCTGAGTTGGTAATGTAAATACAGAACATGTGAAATACTTTACTATTTCATTCAACAGTAGTTATATAGATTGACTCTATTGTACAATATAGTTCAATGTAGTCCAGGCCTCAAACATAATAGCGTAAATTTGACACCACTGGAGTATATTGTAGTTGTATAGAATAACTCTGTAGTATTGTGTAGTCATATAGACTGACTCTATTATACTACATACTGTAGTTCACTATAGTAGTCAAGGATATGAACATAATAGCATAAATTTGACACCACTATGGTAGGTTGTAGCAATGTAGCTAGTATACACACACAATAGACTCTGTAGTGAATACACAGGCACTCAAATTTTATTCTACTATATTCATCATTCTCACTTAGATTCCCATCTTGCATCTCAAATTCATGGATTGCTACTGCAATCACATCAGCCTGTAAGCTCCATTTTTGCACCTGGTTAGCTGGAATCTCCACCCTAGCATAATACCTGTGAGATACAGTGGCTCAAATAAGTGTCCCAATGTTGGGCCATTTTAGAAAGACTTAATATTTGCAAGAGAACCAAGATGAATTAGCTCAAACCCTTGCAGGGTCATAAATAGCCCTAACCCTTGCCCTGAAGATGAGCCCTTACTCATGTGATTTAGTTGCCATGGGATTGAGATATGACCATTTCAAAATGACATGTCATTGGGACACTTATTTGAGCAACATTTCTATTCTACAATTTTAGTACTTTGTATGCCCTCCCTTTGCTTTTATTACTGCCTCTAGTCTTCTAGGCATGCTTTCTATCAATATTTGACATTCCTCAACCCCTATCTTGCCCCATTCCACAACAATCCTTTCCCAAAGCTCCCAAATCCCTCTTGGTGGTATTTCATAGCTGTTGAGTTTCTTTTTGAGAATTTGCCAGAGATGTTCAATGGGATTAAGGTCTGGAGATTGTGCTGGCCAATCAAGAACCTTGATACCTTGAGATTCTAGCCACTCCTGGGCTCTTTTAGAGGTGTGCTTGGGGT
>JBBPUO010000247.1:12003-25578 GCA_038094755.1 Caloboletus firmus | reverse complement strand
TGATGCCATGGCCGGCGTGGTTACGTACGGATAGGGTGCCAATCGAGTGGACGACATGGTAGATTCGTCAGGTCCCCGGAAAGCACGCTGTGATGATTGATTCGACAACGGAGATGGCGTCGGATGGAAGGGGGTAGTAGCAGGATGGAATTGCATCCGTTCCTCGTTTCGCAGTCCATGGGGTGGCGGAAGCGGGGGTGGGTGTGAATAATGTACAAAGTTGAGTCCGCTTGACGGTGGTGAAGGAGAAGGTTCAGGGGCGACAGGGCTATGGTGAGAGTACACCTCACTTCCAGAGGCTGAACCGACCGATGATGTCGAAGGGAATGAGCCACTCTCAAACGTACTGCCTCTGGTCCCGGAACCAGCAATGGCAATCGGGGAGGATTGGCTTGGATTGCCCTCTTCCTTGATTGCAATCACACTTGCCTTTTCCTTCTTTCGGCGCTGAGCCGTCGCCACGTGCCCCTCCTTTTTCGCACGAGAGCGAGCATAACGGAGACCACAACTGAGCCACACAACACATGTTAGGGTGCAAGTTCCTGATGGCAAAGACACGAGGAATATTACGAACGCGTTACAAAGCTCCTTTTTACCGCTCGGACCTTTCCTCCATTCCGGGCTGGATGTCACCTTGCAACTCGTGCACCGCGGTATTCCAACAGGTCGGTTGCTGTTCCGATTGCTGACCGGTTCCCGCGCGGAACCTGGACTTACGCGGTGCCGTGGAGGCGGTACAACATCCGGAGAGGAAATGGGTAAACCGATATTGTCAGGGCGGTGCCTATCGGCGTAATCCACTTCCGGACTCGGTGCAGGTTGGTAGCCGTGCTGGGAACCTCGCGTGTCTGCATAATTCGGAGATTCGGAGGGCCTATTGGAAGGTTGAGTTCCATATGGTGTTTCACGCAATGAACACGAAGTAGGGAGAGCGTTCAGCGTGTGTGTCGGGCTGCTGCTTTGCGGCCACCGGTTATAATTGAAGAATGAAGACGACTCAGGGTGACCGGACCACGACGCAGACGAATAGGACGGCAAAGAACCGACGAAATGACCGTAAGGCGGCGACGACGTATTGAGCGGAGGCTGCGTGTAAGAACTTGGCGAAACATCATACGTGTGGTTTGATGCATAACTATCCTGAACCCGGTTTGCATACGATGGGTGCGCAGACGTGCCAGTATTGTTGCGAGGACTGCTCTGGATGGTGTGACAGGCAAACATGATTGTGCCTAAATTGAGGGTAAGAAACGCATGGCATGACGTCAAACGAACCACGAACCATGAGGTATGAAAACGCTCTCTACTTCGCCAACCACCGCTGGCATCGTGCCAACGATCCTCCATCTTCTTGTACAGCTAGTTTTTGCGCTGCTGTCGTGTGTGGGTGTTTGCACCGCCGATGCACACTTTGCGAATTCTCTGGCGGAGGGTTTGTTGGAATACTCGTGGCTGGAGTCGGGGGGCCAGCTGAACAAGACTTTGTAGTCTTGGGCGCTGGAGTTGGACAGGATCTGAAAGACGCGCGTGAGCACGCCAGGCTGTGGGCAATAGCAGTGAAGTCTCTGGTCGAGGAGTGACAGCTGCTCTGGGCTCATCGCGGGGGTGCCACACCAGTTTGTCCACGGTGTCTTTCGTTGTTCGTCGTTGTCGGCTGGACCAAGGTCGACCACAGCATGGATGAAACACAAGACAAGCCCCTCGGCGGCCCAGCTGATGACGATGTCGACGGCCATATAGTGGTCGTCCAGTGCGATCTTGTCCGCATCGCTCCACTGTGGAAGAGGGCCGGTATAGCCGAGGAAACGGCGAACCCTCGAGAGGCGGCAGTACCTGACCCTGGTGCAAGGGTTAGGGATAGGGTGAATCTGTAAAAGGGCGAGGGCGGACCTTGTGACCGTGCCATGCATTGTTCTTTGTTCGAGAGCCTCCGTGAGGTCGGTCCTTGCGGATGCTTGTTCCTCTGGGTGAACAAAATTGAGGAGGGACTTTCCGATGAGGAGCTCTGCCTGATCCTCGAGGTGGCTTGCGAGGACAGGGTCGAGGTAGATGAACTGCAAATCGGACGATAAGAGGGACCAGTCTAAAAGGCAGAGGAGGATTAGTGCAAGTGAGCCCGAGAGAGCGGAACGACATGATCGGAGGTCCGACCAGGGGGGATAATGGAGGGTGTTGGATATGAAAATGGACAGGACAATGAATGACTCACAGCAACGGGTTTCACCAATTTTTGGGAGGGCGTGGGCTGCAGGATCGGGTGTGAAGGAAGGGGGCATGGAATGGGCGGAGGGGGTGGGGATGTCCTGGTGAGGGTAAGCTTGGAAGGAGGAAAGGGGTAAATGCGATCTGGCTGTCTGGTTATGTACGGGCGGGATGTCAGGGAGTGATTGTTGGGTGACGCCTCGTTGAGGCTGCACGAAGAACTTGCTCATGAGTGAGACTTGATGGGGAAGGGAATGTGTACGTGAGGGCCAATAATAGGCAATGGTACGGTACAGCACGGCGAGGAAGAGAGAACTCGAACGGAGAATGAAAGTAGAGGGATCGAGTTATTGACTCGATCAAATAGGGACAGGACGAGGACGCGGTAGAGGAGGAAGAGGCCGCTGCGTTTGAGTGGGTGCGAGCGGGACGAGCTGGGACTGGGACTGGGACTGGGCGGGGGTTGTTCGAGTCTGAGTTGATCACACTCCAACGGTCTGGTTAAAATATCGCCGCTGAATAATTTGGCGAATATATAGCCACCAGCGACGCAGCACGGTAAGTTCGAGCAGCTCATCTTATCAAGCAAGCACCGCGCGAGGGCAGCCCAGCTCGACGTGGTTCATGTGCACCTCTCGACCTGGCGGACGGTGGTGGTGACGGTGCCGGGTGAGAGCTCGTCCCGATCGAGTGAGATCCGAGTGTGAGATCCCCATTGACGGTCACTTTACTCACAGCTCACCGCGGCGATGGGCCATGGCGCACACCCCGCCGTCGTCGCCGTCGACGTTGCGCAGCTGCGTGGGGTGTCGACGCTGGACAAGTCCTCGCCGGGCTGATCTTCGTCCGTCATTCTCTCTGACGGCATGCGCGCCCCCCTCCCCATCCATTTTTACCCACATTTCCTTTTCTGGTCGTCTTCTCCATTTTCGCAGGATAATCGCGATCCATGCAAAAACTATGACCGACGCGACAAACATCTGGGTCGCAGCGGCAGACGGCAACCTCGCCCGCATACAGGTTCGTCCACCACCACCACCACCACCACCACCCGCTCATCTCTTTCCACAGGAACTCGTCGAGCAGCATGGCACGTCTCTTTGCCCTCTGCCGTCATCCAATCTGAGACACTCACCAGCCATCTCGCCAAACGCCCCGGATCAGTTCACATACACACCCATGCATGCAGCAGCATCATATGCCCAGCTAGACGTATTGGCGTATCTCGTCCAACAAGGTAATCATCACCCAGGATTGGCCCCAGTCCTCTCAACGATCCACCAGGGGGTGACGTAAATATAACTGATGAAGATGGCGACACCCCGCTGTACACCGCAGAAAACATCGACACTGCGCAGTGGCTTATCAGTCACGGCGCTGTCATTGACCGGCACAATGGCGCAGGTGTATCTGTACGTTCCCCCTCCCCGACTCTTCTGTCTCACCCTCATCATCCCCCCAAAAGCCCATCGAGCATCTCCAGGAGGATTTTCCCGACGTCGCTGCCTTTCTACAGTCGCACTTGGACCCCTCGGCCCATCTGGGCAGCATCACGTCCGCTGACCCTCGGCTTTCGCAGCATTCCCAAAACGCCGCATCAGAAACTTTGACATCTAATTTGATCCAGTCCGTCAGTGACATCATGCAGCGTGCAGAAGCACAAGGAACAGACCCAGATGAAGAACTGAGGGCTGCTGTCAGCCGAACAGTTCTCGAAGGTGTCCTGACCGGGTATGACTTATCCACCCAAGACAGCGCAGATGTCCCCCAAGATCAACAGTCGAAGCGACCCAGGATGAACGGCTTTCGCGACCCATAAGTGAATGAGAGTCCTTTTGTAGACATTCCACTATCCACTCGTACTACTCCCTGTACCTCAACGACCATCCGTTCCGGTGATCACGATCGCGCGGGTGATCGATCACAATGATCAGATACTGTCATTGTCAATCCAACCCATGGCAGAGTCTCCTGTCCGACCCTAGTAAATCGTTATGACAGACTCATCTGTCAACTCGGCCTCGGAGGTCTGAGAGGAGGCTGTTCGTCGCACCCACTCTTCCCGTGCCATTTAAGCCCAGGGCCGCAGCCCCCCTTCCTGATAAAACATCAGCACGGCGACACCCCCTACCTTCCAATGACTCGAAAGAACCCAGCCCGTCGCGCGTCACGGGTCCCGCGGTATCCCAGTGGGTTGGGTCTATCCTTCTAGCATATTTCGTCCATATTATCAATATGGACATCCATGTTCGCCCGCATCAAATGCCCCAATTTTCAATTCGAAGCACTCCACCCACACTGCGCACATTGAAGTCGGCTGGATGACTGTCTTGGGGGCTTCTTGACCAATCGTCGTGAGGGCCTTTTTCGCTACCCTCGACCGCGGGGATCCTGTGCGTGTTCCATATTGTGAAGCTGAGAAGTGCGCGTCTGAAATCGTCAGAGGCGAGGTCGCGGCCCGAGTGGAGTACAGGTCCCTTCTACAGGCGCCGTCGCAGACGTCAAGCCTTCTGCCAACGAGATTAAGAACCAGCCCACTTCCAGGGACACCAAGGTTTAGTGAAGAAAAAAGAAATACAAGAAAAATAAAGAGACTGAACAACCATATCGCTAGACACAAGGTTCAAGCAAGCCCAGCCCATGCACCCATGCAACATCCGCACCTAGGCGAGTTTCCTTTTTGGGATGCGTAATATAGGATACCCCTTCGCGCGACCACCTTTGGGTAATACGAACGCGTGTCCCCGCAAAAAAGCAATGGCGCGGTTTGCGACTCTGGCATCGACGATTACGCATGAGGACATACAGAAAAAAGCAGCTCGGGGCCACCCACCACACGATACCCCCGTGCTCAGCCTCTCTACCGAGGCCCAAGCCAAGGGCTACCAATCCATATGTCTCCCGCTCACCACCGGAAAGTGGCGGGACCGGTGGCGAAACATGTGCATCATGCCTTCCACAGGCGCTGCAGGCAACGAGGAGGTTATAGTTGCTGAGAAGGCGGCAGAAGCATGGAGGAAGTCGCCTTCATTTTTACTAGATGAGGTGACGATAACAAGACTTGGTGAGATCTTCCCCCCACCCTTCTTCCATCGCTCCCACAGTCCTTGCGCGAGATGTGCCACTCACGAGAGGGAAATTGATAGATGAGGCGGAGATCGTCGTGGCAATGGCATCCGACTGGCTACAGTTGGATGCCACTGACGATTGGATTCGTCATGACTCTGGCATCGTAAGTTTCCTTTCGAATCGCTCTGTTTGGATAGCAGCCATCCATGACATCTCGTGCCTTTGGCATGTCGTCCCCGAAAAAGTCACGGTCAATGGGCGCAGCCCTCACCCAGGATGATTCGCTCACGCAATTCTTTTATGGTTAGGCTCTCCAACAGGAGGTTACTTATGCATCCTATCTCAATATCCCTACCATAATCCTCCCACCGCCGAGAAATAGGTCGCATGTGGCTTCATATGGACGTATCGTAAATGAATGCCTTCGGAATATCCCGTACATGCACCTCTCAGTTCGACTACCCATCTATGATCCCGCAGTATTCCAATCGAAAGAATCACCGCCTCACGGAGATCCGAATTCGAGTGGCGCTTCGACCGCGCAAGCGTCCTCGCCGAGGCGTGCGCTCTCAGGCACATTTTCACAAAAACAGCTCAAATCATCCAAGGCGTCCGAGGGTGAACTCAACGCAACCTGGGAGATGTGGGATGTCATTCGTACCGTCTGCGATAACAATGCACGGTTGACGCTAAGTGAGCGGTGAAACCGTGATGTGTTTGTTCGTTTCCGTGGTGCTAATGTCGGCAGCGCTCGATCTCACCCCGCCACTGCCCACAAACGCGGGCGTGTCGAACCGATGGGCGGCTGAACCCGTTCAGCACATCTTTCTGCCTGCGTCTGCGTTTATCGCAAACGTCAAAGGTTATCCTGTTTTACCAAAAGGCACGCAAGCGTTCATTCGGCAAAGCATGATCGTGAGCCTCACGATCGCCTTCTTTGACGTACCATTGACCTCGCGGGTCCAGCATCGTCCAGCATTTATCTTTTCGGGTGTCGACTCCGGCCTACACACCATGGGTGGTGAATCTGCATATTTACAATATGTAAAACATCTAGAAAAGATCAGCCCTGTCGTACAAGCGGCCAAGACAGAGGGATCCGTCGAACACTTTGCACAGGGCTACCAAGACTACCTCCAAAATCCTCTACAGGTATGCCGGTCATGAGTGTAGCCTATGGTGCAACAGTGACAACGACGGGTAACACAGCCCTTGATGGACAACCTTCAATCAATCACATATCAAACGTTCGAACAGGATCCTGTCAAGTATCACAACTATGAAGAGGTGAGGGTCTTTGTCACACAGTGTTATCCGTGCTGTACTCATCATAACCGGTAAAAGGCCATCTATCGTGCCCTCGTGGACTGGCCGGACAGGGAGCGCATGTGCGTCCGTTACCGCCTCGCTTGGTGATGTGACCTAATACCCCGTAGCGTCATTTGTGTCGCTGGCGCTGGGCGCGGTCCCCTCGTTTCTCGAAGCCTCAAAGCTGTTCAAAGGGCCGAGAAGGAAGCATTTATCTACGCAGTCGAGAAGAACCCGAGTGCGTTTGTGACGTGCGTCCTCACCTGCGAGTGTTCCCGACCCTAGTTTGCTCATTCGATGGGCCAGCCTTCAGGGACGCAAGGCAAGAGAGTGGGGTTCTTTGGTGGAGCTGATAGCTGGGGATATGAGACGGGTCGAGGTACCCGACCCTGTCGATATCTTGGTCAGCGAGCTGTTGGGATCGTTTGGCGATAATGAATTAAGCCCTGAGTGTTTGGACGGCGCGATGCGGTTTTTGAAGCGTAAGCATGCTCGGACTTCTCTCTGCGATTGGAATGTGCTGATAGAGATGGCTAGCGGATGGTATCTCAATACCGTCATCCTACACGGCGCATCTCGCACCTCTGTCCTCATCGAAGCTATATAACGCTGCGAGAGAGACCAAGGATCTCAAGGGTGTGGAAACGCCGTACGTAGTCATGTTTCAAAACGTCAATATCCTCAGTGGTGACGGTGGTGGTACCGCGGGACGATGTGGGCCAAAAATACAAGAATGCTGGGAGTTTGAGCACCCGACAAAAGATGCAACTACGGATGACAGAGGTCAGGCACCGATTACTCGAGCGAGCTATGTGCGGTGCTCACAGGACGACAGGCTTACCTCTCACGAACAGTCACAATGTTCGCTCTGCCGAGCTTTCTTTCCATATCCCACATGCGGGGGTGATGCATGGACTGGCTGGTTACTTCGAGGCGATACTATATGGCGATGTAGGGCTGAGCATCCATCCGAATCGCAAAGCACAGGTTTCCAGGGACATGTTGAGCTGGTTTCCACTATTCTTTCCTTTCCGGGTGCGTTTCTCTCTATCTTCACTTGCTGAAGGACGACGTATTGAGTGAAGCAATTTGTCTTAGGAACCACTCTATCTACCGAGCAATTCGGAGTTGCAGGTGTCGATATGGCGTCTCACGAACGAGCGACAGGTGTGGTACGAGTGGTATGCAGAGTCGTATCTTCCGGTTGCGAACGCGTCGTTGCCGGTCGAACACACTGAAGACGCGTCTGTCTCGGACGGGCCGGCTTTCTCGAGCACGTCGACACACGTCGCTATCCCGAGCCCCATCGTAGACGCGGTCGACGTGTTTCCACTGGTCGAGCCTCACTCCGAGCATCGTCGGGGGACCATGGAAGTCAAACTACCCTGTGGTGTCGTGAAGATTGGACAGACAGCATTGCATAATCCCGGTGGTCGTAGCAGTTGGATAGGTTTGACGTAACACCAACAGAAATGATCTTGTGGTTACAAGTGCTTAAACATGGTCTTTTTCGCACACTCGGACTGGGAACATATGGCATGGAAACAACACTGCAATTATAAGAGTGCTGGGGTGGGTGATAACGATTTTGGACTCTATACAAGATACGGTGTTAGAGATGTCAACACTTGGCACACATCCACCCATAGCCGTGACAGAGCCAAGCATAGCGACGTGGAGTGACATTTTTTAAATAAATAAATTCAAACTCCGATTATGTCCACCCATCTCGGTTGCCGGAGTGCTTTTCCTCCATCTTCTCAACCACTACCTTGCTTTTAGAACCACCTCGCGAACCCTCGCACACTCGTTCACTCATAACAATGAAGTTCATCACTCTCGTTGCTGCCCTCGCCGCTGTCGTTCCCGCCGCTTTTGGCCTAACCATCAACACTCCGTACGTGTCGTTTTGCCTACTTTTTTTTTTTTCTTCCGCTCTTCTCATCCTTGCGATAGTAGCAATGTTGTTGAATGTGGTGAGTCGTAACGCTTCCAAGATGAAAAGGAACCGGTGTTGACTGTTTGCCCGGTTGACGTGTTCAGAGCCAACCCAGCTCGCGTGGTCTGGTGGAACCGCGCCTTACTACATAACTCTCGTGCCCGGTATGCGATTTCCGTCTTATCTTGCGCGCAGACGCTTAACTGTGGACGTTAGCTGGTCAGCCCTCTGCCCCTGCTGTAAGCGTGTGCACTCTGTTACTTTGGATGTTTGCTCATCTGCGTATTCCAGATCGAGACATTCCCCACGCAAAATGGCAACAGTTACACCTGGAATGTTGACCTTCAAGGAGGCACCAGCTTGTAAGAATACCTTCACTATTTGTCGTTGGATCTCATACTCATTACCTTGTGCAGCACCATTTCTTTGAAGGATAGCACCGGAGCACTGGCATACTCTGATATTGTCACCGTCGTGGCTGGCTCCTCTAGCAGCTGCATCACCGGCAGTGTTAGTAGCAGTGGCTCGGCCGCTGCTGTTTCTACTGGCGGCTCGGGAACTACTGCGGCCGGAGCCACTACTGCTGCCGGTACCACCGCAGGTGCAACTTCTGCCACCACGAAGAGCTCCGCCACCACCACTGCCTCTGGCAGCACCTCGACCCAATCTAGCGCTGCTGGCCGTCTCAGCGTGTCCTCTGCCTTTGGAGTTGCTGGTGTCATGGGCTTGGTCGGTGCTGCGCTCTTTTAAGCGTCGATCGACTGTTGGCATTGTGACGAACCATCTACGACGACAAACGATGGCCACCGGTATTGAGACTTTTGTCTTCCGGTTAGATACACCACCTGTCGTTGCTATGACATAATTCGTCTTTCTATTTGATCATGTTGGTTTGTAACTGGAACTATGTAGTGGTGCCCTGCGACTGTGGCATAGGACTTTTCAGATTACTTGACCTTTAATCTTTCTAATGTCCAAATGTCTGACAAGTCTTCGATCCATGTCGTATATGGGTTTCGTGATTCGCGTGAAGAAATAAGGAATACAGGGCTAAAGTTGTCTCACCACGATGCGACGTACTTGGATGTTGCGAAGAACTGACGTTCTGCAGGTTCCTCGATGCCATGGCGAGTGTAACTCATACAGTCGGCGCATCAAGCTGTAAGTTATCTCGGGCAATTCAGACCTAGGGCCAAGTGAGAAACAAACAAACAAACAAATAATAAAGAATCCAATCATTGCCCCATGGGTCAACGTTCCGCGCGGCCCGTGCGCATGGACGTCCTACAACATCCCCCTCCTGAACAAAAATAATATAACAACCAGTAGGACTACCGCCTCGTTCGCATGCCTCACCATTCCACGGCGTCATTCCGAATATGTCGCCATCGTGCCAACCCACTCCCTTCGTTCCCTTTCCCGAGCCTCCAACGCCAACGAAAAGAAAAAAAAAAAACGCCACAGAAACACAGAAAAAATAGAAGAAAAGAAAAGAAGAGAAAGAAGGTTGATGGAAAAAAGAAAAGAAGAAGAAGTCGAAGCCAAATATTTTTGCGAGGGTGTTACACACTCGTTATGACATTGCAAAGCGTAAGTTCTTTTTCTTTTTTCTTTTCCCCGCGAGAATCACAATGGTTTTTGTTCTTTTTCTTCTTTTAGACGCTTCTTGGATCCGATTCCGATTCCGATTCCGGATTTGGGGACACTGATAAACGCGAACCACCGACCGCGACGTGTTTCCCCGTTCACCGTTACCGTCATCGTTGTTCTCGAATCCGGACGTTCTAGGAAAGTACTTTTTTTACCCGGCAAAGTACCGAGTGTATGAAGAAGGCGCAAAAAACGGATGTGGTCCGAGACGAAGGGGTCAAACATGCCCCATGGTGTTCTCGCGATGTTGCGTCAACGATGGTGTTTTCTTCTTCTTTGTTCTATCTTTGGGTGATCGGTGTTTGTTTCTTTTTTCTTTTCTTTTGGGTTGGTCGTCCGGGGGTCAACGCATCGATTGGTGGACGGTTGCTTTTTTCTCCCTTTTCCCGAGGCTGCGTGACTGGGAGGGTTGGGCTGACGAAAACGACACGTACGAATTTGGATTCAAATCTACGATGTTATCGTTTTTCGAAATCCGTCGTAGAATCGACAAAGGAGCCCATGTGAGCTGGCCGCGGTGCTTTTTTCTTTTATATATGTATATCTTGGCATTGGATGCGCGGCCAGACTTTGCCGCCACATCGAAGTGATGCATTCGATCGTAAACGGGGACCTTATTGATCATCTTTTGTAGAGCGGGGGGGCGTGCGACGCCGACCACCTATCAAAACGTCAAAGGGGGTTTGAATTCTTTCGAGCGATAACGATACCCCCCCCTCACTTATTTTTGTCGTGGCATCGACAAAAAAAGACCATGTCTTGTTGGCAGGCGTGACCTTGCCACCGCGACGGTGACGAGAAGGCAAACACGGGGCTCGTCTTCTTGGAGTGGGGGTGATACGGTTTGACACACGAGGAGGAGTACCGCATCAAACGCCAAGAGTTTCTTTTTTTTCTCTCTCTCTCTTTCAAGGCGACAATGATACAATGATCACCTCCGCGGATGCCCCTCGGAACGGATCGCAGTCGTGTAGGTTGTGTATGCGGGAGAGGTGATTTTCGGGGGCATCCATTCGACGGAAGTTACGACTGTGCTTTTCGCTTGCTCCGCAACGTGCACGATTGTTGCAGCAGCATTCGTTTTGTGGAAATGGGTCCTTCGAGTGGCCCATCACGGAAAACCAGGGTGACGGAAAGAGACATCGTGCGCGTACCGCAAGTCTTCAGCAGTTTCAAGTCTTGAGAGACGCCGACGCTCCTGTCCAAGAGGTGCGTGATCGAAGTCGAGAGTCTAGAAATGCTGACAAGCTTCCTCTCCACGTGTTGCTTGGCATTGCTGAGGATTTCTTCGGATGTCAAAGTAGGCCGGGTAAGCTCTCAAAAGTCGATGACGTCTAAACATGTGTCTGGTGTGTTGTCCAAATTCATTTCCCAGTCTAATGTTTGTACCGAGGACAGCTTTTTTCGGGGTTTTGAAGACGTGATCGGTGCCCAAGGCCGCCGTAGGATGGTGCATGTGTCTTCGTTACGTGCGAGCAACAGGGGGCTGACGAAACGAATTCACATCTGAACGCGCGCCGTACTTACTCCATCCCAATCGGTTCCGAACGAAAAAGAAGAAGAGTGATGGCGAACGTTGATCCGGTCAAATCCCATGTCGCGATCGTACCTGCGTAATCCCCTTGCCCATGTTACGCTCGTATCTGCGTCCCCCCTCCCCCCCCCTTTGCCCATGATTGAACGTGAATGAAAAAAGTGCGTACGGGCGACACGTCGTATCCTCTTTTCGGAATTCAGCTAACGGACGGTGATTATAGATGTTTGATGGGGACATCCTGGCGGCCGCTTTGGTACTTCCCTGATTCCCTTTACGTTCAGGACGAGCGGCGAACGTCGCTGTTGTCGTGCGTGTTGCGTACGACATCATAGGGCATGCGTAGGCCTTGTGGCAGGGCAAGCAAGCGATTGCGTGCGCATCGAAGAAACGGAACTAAAACGAAAAATGACTCGAATCTCGGCAGAAGAGGTTGCATGTCGGAGAAGATCCTGAATCAAGGGACCAACAGGTGTCGCGGACTGTCGTTCGATGAACGACCGGGCTTGTCCTTTCGCCTCATGTTTCCATCGCTGAGTATGCACTTGATGATCAGACTGATCTCAACGCGATGACACGACGACGCTAGCCGAGGTCAAGTGTGGGTGTTTGCGTTCGAACATGATCGAACGTAACTGATGTATATCGTTTCCGGATTTCCTGTTGTTGAAAGGAGTCGAGTCAGTACCTCGCTACACACTCTGGGCGTGAATACCGTGAAGACAATGAAAACTCCGTTCCAAATTACGATAGTGCGTTTGGGCTGCAGCTAGGAACTCCAGGAGACAGCAAATTCCTCTGGGGATCTCCCAGGGTCGGCTTTCAGTAGACCAGAGGAATTCCCGCGAAACAGGACGATTCACGTGGGGCCGGGTTGACGCTAAGCTGGCCGCGCAATCATCCGAAGCTGCTACCTTCGCGTTTACTCCACGCTGATACCAATAATCAATAAAGTTTTAGAGAGGCCGTGCTGCGGTAGTTTCCGTCGACAGCTGCCAGTGAGAACTGGACATCTTGTCAATACGTTCATGTCACGTTTCTGCCACATCAGTATATGGAACACGCGGTTCATTCAGAGCATAACGCTTGCGAACCTGATCATCTCGCTTGATAGTGGAGAAGAACGTTATGGGGTCCGAAGCGGGCTGCTGTGGGACATCAAAACCCAGTGATCAGGTTAGCATCGCTTTTTATTTGTACAGATTCACCCGAACCACGAGGTCAGTCGTATTTTCGGTCTGCCGAAATGAATGCGAGCTTCTAGCGAAGGGGAGTGGGAAGACCCAGATCGCAGGTAGGCCATTATCCAACTTGGCCAAACGACGGGGCCTTTCGTCTCAGAGTGTGGATGACTCACTCTCGAATGATTCTAGGATCCGCGGGTAGGATTCTCACCTTCGTAGGATGTGGAGGGGGAATTGACCAACAGAAGGGTTCCTTGGTGATAGTATTTTTGTGCTGATGGCTCGAAGTTCCACTCCGCTCCATAGTTGAGCATGCGGCGCCGCTGATGTGTGACACGTCCCACTTGTGGATGGTTCGAATTCTTCCGTCCGCCTCCCTGTTTCATAGAGATGAATTGATCCCAGCGATATGCATATGAGCGTGGTAGTAGGACACATTTGAAACTCGCGGCACTTGGGAGCACGGGGCAGGGAAACCTGATCTTGGCGATGGGTTTGCAAAGGTTGGAGGTGGCCGACGAGAAAGTCAGGACGGTGGGCATCAGGGTCTAAATAAATCCAACCAACGAGTAACACTTGCCGTCCGCGCTGGCCTGAGAAGTCATCAGTGGACCTGTCAAAGCTCATTATCTTCTTCCGAGACTCGTGGCTTTTGAAATTTTTTTCCTGGGAACGGATCTATATCTGAA
>JBBPUO010000247.1:0-11906 GCA_038094755.1 Caloboletus firmus | reverse complement strand
AAGTTATGGTTTCCACGACTGCCGCGATCGACATCAACTGGAGGTGGTCTTCCTGATGAAAGGTTTATGATGGCGCCAGCAGTGAGGCGGGAAAAGCTGGCCCGCTTCGCATCATGCCAAACATTATGATAGTGACGTATCGGCCAATGCCCTTTGGTCGGACGCTGAGTGTTGAACATCCGAGAAGGACGGTCGACAAGTTACGCCCCACTTCGGCCACAAGTAGTCACCGTTGCGGCCAACGCCCATCATGATCAATCACGTCGACATTAATCTCATCCCTCTTCCCATCCTTTCCAGCGTGTAGATAACGCTCAGATCAATCACATTCACCCGCCGCAAGTGACTTGGTCACGCATGATCCAAATATCCAAGTCGGCGTCAGAAGCTCGGCCAATATTTTTACTACTAATCTGACGGGATAGAAACCGGCTCTTGTATTTATGTCCTAGATCTGCTCCGATTGATCGAAATGGCTAAACGGCGTGTTTTCTTTCCTGTTCGCTGGTAGGTTTTTTGCTTGTGTTCCTGGCCCCTTGGCTGGCTGCTTTCCATGAGGGGATGCGGTGCCCTCCGTCCGACCTCGTGCCAGTTTACCCTTCCTGCCCATTTCGGTCTTCTTCTTATCGAAGAACCTTGACGACGTGGCACCCTTCACCTCCCCAGTCCAACCAGAGACTTTTGAGATCGTGGGCTCGCAAAGGGGCAGATCAGGGCCTTCACTCGAGCACAGCTCCATCACGACTCTCTCGCCATCTCTTCCCCTTTCTCTTGGGCGCGCGCTCTACATCATGGTTCGCACTATCGGTTCTCCCACGATCACTTCGTACAGTGGTTCCGCTGCCTCCGAAAAGCGTTTCTTACCAAATCGTATTGGGATCATACGAAATATAAAACCTGTGACTCTTGTCCGTTTGTTCATTAAACCGTTCAGCATCGTTTTCGACCCAGACCGTGGTCGTCGTCGTTCCCTTTCACTCCACCTAGTCACGAGCGCTCTCGCCTTCGTTTCTCTTCGTCGCTGTTCGCCGCGACCAACACCAAGCAACCGAGAATGTGTAATATGGAATGGTCAGTCCGCAATTGAGGCCCATCAGGGAGTATGCGTTCACAGTTTTGGTCACTTTAGCTTCGGAGATCAGTACAGGGGTTGTGGGGTAGGTCACTGCCAGCCCCAATGCTGATCCACATTCTAACTCAAACACGTCTTCCTTTTCTGTTGTTTTATGTTGGCCAGCACTATGTCCGGGTCTATCAGACTGGCGTCACGATCGACTGTGGTTCCCCGACATGCAAGCTAAGCCGCGCACACATGCACAAGACGGCACGGAACTGTGGGTGTATCGCTGTGCGTCAGGTTCCTTATCCATTTTCTCTTCCCTCATTCGTCGTGTCGTTGCCGTGCCATCTATCCGCCCTTGCACGTGCCCCTGACGGTGTTTTTCTTGCCCGTGTTCGTTTTTCGTCATCCGGACTCATGATGGCGACTGTTCTTGTTTGATTAGGAATACAGCGACTACCGGCGCGTACGCAATCTATTTCAGACCAAGTGCGATGCCTGTCAGTACAGTGAATATGACGCGGGGCATCCTTGGTAATAAGGGGCGGTGAACTCTTCGCCGCTTCTTTCTTGTCTCCGACCTCTGTGCCTCCGCCTCCGCCTCCACCGCCACCACC
Organism: Caloboletus firmus; assembly: GCA_038094755.1. Lineage (NCBI taxonomy): Eukaryota > Fungi > Basidiomycota > Agaricomycetes > Boletales > Boletaceae > Caloboletus > Caloboletus firmus. The sequence goes on along the minus strand of JBBPUO010000247.1, from coordinate 10,229 downwards.
ACCTCCGGTGCCTTATATCCATGCTATAAAGTGCTCACCGCTAATGATCCCCCAACAATTCAAGAAAAGGACCTATAAAGAGAGAAAAAAAAAAAGAGTTCCATTGTCATCGTGCCTGTCGTATTAAGCTTTTTCCGCCACATACTGTCACCTATGTGTTTACTCAATCGGACTCGCTATGGAGCTTGTATGCACCTCTTCTTTTTTTCTTTTTTTCGTTTCTTTCGTCACACGTGATGTTGCACAGCAGCGCCCCCCCCTCGGCTCTTTGGTTGAGGTTAGTAGCAATCGGCCTAGATGGCCTGGGTAATTGGGTTACGACAGACACGGTATCCCGAAATGGATGGAGCTCGTCTGGACCCCCTTCCCGACGCGATGGAGGGCGGAACTGGGTGCCTGGAGCAAAGCAAGTCAATCGAATCGAAACCATGTCGTTTTCCTCTGTAGCCCCAACACGTCCGAGTACATAACTACTCTACGATATTACGGTATTATTGAAGTAAATTCTCCCCCCCCCCCCCCACGCGCGCGACCTTTACGTTTGAACCCCAGACGCGACTTGGATTTACAACTACCACCTCCATATTGCCACCATCCCTACTCTGGCTAGCCTGACTAACAGTAAACTGACACAGGTGATAACTGAGGAAGACCTCGGAATTTCGGGCCGGGGTCGATTGGTCTTTGGATGCGTCTTCTCGGATCTTTATGGCGTAGACATCTGTTGCTGGGGGGCGGAGAAGGGGATAGATAGGCCAATGCACAATTGCAAGACACCAACTGGATCGCCAACACCCCTGCATATGGCGAGAATCGGAAGGAGTGTCAGCGTCGGGGTTGCATTACGCTTATCCTACTCGTCGGTTGCGGAGTTCGGCCAAGTGCCTTGCTGACCCGACAGTCCTGACCTAGTGGGAAGTTTGAGCACGCCTCTTTAATTCGACGGGATCACATCGACCATACGACGTCTATCGTACGAATAACGAACGTCCTCACGGGGTGGGCGATAAGCGGAGAGACTTGGATCAGGATGATAACGAGAACGGAACCCATATCATGATATGTTTGCGATGCGACTGAGTATTTTGAATGGATGTCCAAATATACATACGAAATCGAATCATGATACTAGGCTGCCCAATCGAAATGGGGATGTGGTCATTGAACAGGCACTAGCATGGCGAATCACCATATTACGCGGCAGCGCACCGCCCTCTCAACAGACCCCGCAACCTTCTGTGCTGAACCTTCGTCTCAGACCGAATTTGAGACTTCTGGTCCGACCTCTCGGCGCATAGCCCAACCGGTCCCCATTGAATTTCAAAACCGTTTGCCCCCGCGCTTGATAGGCTGCCGCAACCCCGGGGCAGAGGCAGCCCCTCTTTTGATCTGGGCAGCCAATTTCTTTCGCTCTTCTTCACTGTCCTCGTCGGAGGACGGCACGCGGGGTTTTGACTTCTTAATAGGTCGCACGGGCGATGAATCCGTATCTGATGGTGGTGCTTTGGTGAGGCTTCGGCTCCGAGCACCACCCGAGCGAGGCGAGGCTTTTCTTGATGGTGTCGGTGACCGCATGCGTATATCAGGCTGTTGATCTGCGCTTGATACGACAGATCCTGGGGTAGGCCTTGAATGCAGGATCAAGTGATCATCTTCCGATTCGGTCGCCGAGCCAGAGTCTGCGGCGTGGTTGATTGGATTCTGCTTGCCTGACAGTGCAATACTATCCCTCTTTGAGCTAGTCAAGACATCACGACGACCCTTGGTATCCATTTAGCCATGTTAGGTTCTCGACGTGACAAACTCACATTTGGCTCTGGCATGAATGTATACGTATTTTTAAGGTGCTCGGGTGACTTTTTTACTTCTGGCGTCGGCCCGAGAGGTGCAAGTAATACTGGGGAGTTGACGTCGGTCATGATATTGGCTAGAGCCCGACTCTATATAAGGGAGCAAGATGGGAGATAAGTACCACCCACGCGGTTCCGAAATGAAGTTGAACACTGCAGTAATGCGTCGAATCGTCGTCGCCAGGCGTGGTTTCGATAATGCATTCTTGACATGTGTGTCGACTGTTCTACGTGCGGTTCGAGCAACCTTGTCAATTGCCTGAGAGCGGAAGGTACGGAACCTAGTCAGAACCGGTCTGCTGTGGAGATACATGGTTGGAACGGGCTTACCTTCTCGAGATCGGTGGGTGGGAGATCACCAACGACATCTGGAGAGGAGAATGCGAGATGATTCACGCTTATCAGCGGCATGATAAGGTGCTTTGATAGAATTTCAGCTGAAATCTTGTGACCGACAAAGATAGTTTCCCAACGCCACTTGAAGGCATTGCACTCCAATTGAAACGCAAAATCCTTCCAACACCACGCATCAGTCGGCAGGCCCATGGTGAGCCCAAGGGAAAGAGTACTCCAAATTTAGACTCGACAACTTCAAATGAAAGTTCCAACATGCCGCCGAGAGTATGTGCGCTGGACAAGAGATCAAGGGAGCGTGTTCGCCATGCCTCTTCTTCATCGTCATCAAAGGGTGGTGAGCCGATTTGATTGTTACATTCACGCCACCGCCTTGCAAGCTGTTTACTTGACAATACTAGGGGACGGGTGGAAATAGAATTCGCTTGGTTAATCACCGACGAAGATGGGCTCACCTTCGACCCACGTCCGTTTGGTGTTAGTGATCATGATGCAGCAGGTGAGATTCACCGAAGAAGAATGAAATTTCTGTCCAATCAGGATGGTGGCGGAGCGCGGTAAAAGACGAGATCAAGAGTGATTGAATGAAAAATGGAAGAAAACACAAACGATGAGATAAGAGGTCGAAGTCTGGGCATCGATCTTGACGAGCCATTCCTTTGCGAGAAGGAGTTCCTGCCATCAACGATGAATATAAACACTTTCCGCGGGAATAGCGTTGATCGAGTACCTCGTTGAATGAATCCATGCAAGTGCTAACCAAGTTGTGGGTGTACCCCACAACGCCAAGGACGTGGATCGGAGTTTGAATCTATGCCTCCCGTTTACCATGGCCAGCAAAGACAGCCCATGTGATGACCCTGATAATTGCGAGCATCCTATTCCTCAGTGGCTGCCCTTGCGCCTCAAGGTGCTGCAAACGTCCATTCTCCACAAAGCTCTCAATCTTGCCGTGCTCGACGCCTATGCCGAGACACAGTTTGGGCGCGATGTCGCTCCCGCGGGTAGCAATATACCCAGAATACGGCTAAAGGAGATGCCAGTATCAAAGCTACATGCGACTGTGTTTTGGGATAAGGCAAGGCGTGAGTGGGCAGTGGTCGACATGGGATCCAAGCACGGCACATTCCTCCAGTCTGCCCGGCAATCTGGTGTTGAGCCGGTCCGACTCTCCCCTCCTCGCATGGCGAGTATACCACGTCCATTACGCCACCTCGACCGGCTGATCATCGGTAGCACTACCTTCCTGTGTCACATACACGAGGACCGCACACCCTGTGCCGAATGCACCTCGACTAGCCAGGGTGTCATACCCCTGTTTGCTGTCCCTAAGGAAAGCAATGGTGCTGCAGAGAAACGACCTCCTGATGTTGCGGAGATAACACACGTGCAAGAGGCCAGAGATGCCAAAAGAGCATTGACGTCGCTCAGACGTACCCTCCTTGCACGCCTAGACCCACTCCATGAGCACCCTTCGACTTCTACACAGCCTGCGGCATCATACGTGGATCGATCCGCACGGCGTCGTGCCATGCATCCAAGTTCGCAGTTCGACAGCCCTGGCGTGCAGAGTTCGCGCAGCAGTTCTCCAGGGCCCATGAAACCGTCACGCGAACCCTCACAAACGCCGTCGTCCGCCGTGATTGAAGAGCGTACCCATCCACTACCAGAGCATAACGTTGGTCGGCAGCTTCTTATGAAACAGGGATGGCAACCTGGCACTTTGCTCGGGTCAGCGACAGATGATAGGGAAGATGGCGGAGGTTCAGGACTGGTCGAACCGCTAGAGGCCCACCCAACTGCACACAGGGCAGGGATCGGGATGCCCCAGAAGGGAACTGTTACTCCAGTGTCCTTCCAGGAATGGAAGGTGAGTGGGAGGGAAAGGTGGTGGGGGAGTATGGTACGGTCGGGCGACGAGGCTGGGAACGGGTAGTAGAGTCGTGTACATGTATCAACTTGTCAAGTATCTGAATAGCGACGCGACGTGTCTGTTTTGGCGTGTTGTTTTCGGTCACGTGTGTGGTTCGCGTTCTACGCGACAAGCCAAGTTCAAGTCGGCCCTTGTCTTCGTCCTCGACCGCGGCTGACAATAATTTTTTCTTTCTTCTTCTTCCACAACATCCTTCTCTCGTACGCGACCTTCTCTTAAAAGCCACGGTCTGGGTTTTTCTCTCTTTCTTTCATCACAATCTCTCCCCTGTATCCTTGCCCCACCCCCGCCTGGTTCGACAAGGTCGCATACTGTCTTCTCTTTGCCTGTAGCATTTCCCCATCGATCGACTTGGTTCAGTTAGTATGGCCAACAATACCCGCGTAAGCTCACCCCTGTCTGATTTTTTTCCCTCCCCACTCATCCATTCCCACAAGCTACAGACTCGAACCCGTATTGGCGCTCAGCGTAAGGTAAATGGCGACGAGAATGCCACCAGCAGACATGCTCGTCAAATATCGGGCGTCACCAGCGGCGGTGCTTCGCGCGCGACAGCCCTCTTGAACGGGCTCAAGGGCGGTCCACAACGTCCTGCGCTCGGTGAGGTCACCACAGCCGCGGTCAACCGCAAGGTCAGTGGACGGTGGTTCATTCCGCCCAAATTGCTGAGTCGTGGTCCTCCCTCCACCTCTGTCGTCCTTCAGGATGCCATCAAGGCTGCTGCAAAAGAGACCTTGAAGGACGGTGTAGAACAAGGCTTGAAGCGCTCCCGTTCCTCGTCGCTGGCAGCTGCCACCGGTGCACAACGTGTTCCGGCGGGTCCTGGCCGAACAGAGACTGCTGCCAACTCCACTCGCACATCTACAGTACGCGCACAGAAACCATCCGTCTTCAAGCGAATGTCGCGGCAGGAAACCGCTGTACCAGTAATCGTCCCCACCCAGGTCATTGAAGAGAAAGAGATCGAGATGGACTTCGAAGGCGTCGAAGATTTAGAGGAAGAGCCTGAACACATTGATATGCTCGAAGAAAAGGACGAGCAAGACATGGTAGGAATTCAAGAAACCGGAGTCAACAACGGAAATATCGCAGGGCCTGAGGCAGACGAATCGAAATCTCCACGCATGTGGCCCGACGTCGACACCGAGAAGGCCATGAGACACTACAAGGAGGTAGCAGACGTTCAGCAAACATACCAAGATGAAATCGACATTTTTGACATCACGATGGTGTCCGAGTACTCGGATGAGATTTTCAAGTACATGTCGGAACTCGAGGTGCGCTCTCCTCGATTTACGGACAATGCATTCGCTGACTGGTCTCTCGATAGGAGGACGTGATGCCTAACCCTGATTATATGGATGGGCAGAGCGAGATTACGTGGTCCATGCGACAAACCCTCGTTGACTGGCTGCTTCAAGTACACTTGCGGTGGCATATGCTTCCCGAGACGCTTTGGATTGCCATCAATATCGTTGATCGTTTCCTTACTAGGAGAGTCGTATCACTCGTCAAGCTTCAGCTCGTCGGTGTTACTGCGATGTTCATCGCTGCGAAGTACGAAGAGATTCTGGCGCCGTCGGTCGACGAATTTGTCTTCATGACAGAGAACGGGTACACCAAGGAAGAAATCCTCAAAGGCGAGCGCATCGTTTTGCAAACCCTGGACTTCAAGATTTCGCAGTACTGCTCTCCGTACAGCTGGATGCGAAAGATCAGCAAGGCCGACGACTACGACATTCAGACGAGGACATTAGGCAAGTTCCTGGCCGAGGTTACCCTGTTGGACAATCGCTTTTTGAGATGCAAGCCAGGTCTCGTTGCAGCGGTTGCAATGTACAGCGCGAGGAAAATGCTTGGTGGTGACTGGGTGAGGACTGGATGTGGATCTTTTCCGCATTCCTGATGACTGATCATGTGACTCGCTTCCATTTCCGGTCAACCAGAACGCAGCGTTTGTCTACCATTCTGGGTTCGTTGCGGAACATCTGGAAACTGGTCACCAGTGGATCTGCGAGAAGCTCCTTGAAGAGAACTTTGTACAGCAATATGCTTGTCAGAAGTATGCGCACAAGAAATTTCTTAAAGCATCGCTCTTCGCCATCGAGTGGGCCAAGAACAACCGAGGCGAGGAGGTTGACATGATGCTCAAGAAATAGTCGCAGCTCCGTCCGGGCGTTGTTCGGTTTCTCGCACGACATCTCCAGTTTCATCACCTCATCTTGTGCTTGACATCCTGTTTCCAATCCTCGCATCCATCCGCAATCTCAATGTCTGATTACACACTCTAGTCTCATGTCTTATCTGCCTATGTGTTGCTCTTACCTTGCTATCTTCCCATGCATTCCTCTCACTGCATCTCCCCCCATCATCTGTTTGCCGCTGCGCACTATTGCGAAACACATCGTATTCATCTAATCACGTATACATGCTTGTTTTGCCCATGTCTTGCCATCTCGCACGCATCCTCGGCATTTTTTCGCAGACACATCTGTATGCCATGCACCTTCATCCGTCTCCGTCTCTCCGTCTCTCTGGTCGCTTTGTTTCCCTTCTTTCTGTGTTTATCATTTTTATTTTCCTATCTACACATTCACATTATTCATCCACGGCCTGACGTTTGTCGGCTTATTCTGATTGGGTTTTGTTTGCACATTCCCCATCACAGTTGATTGACCTGAGCTTTCTACTTGTTTCCTGTACGCTCCCGTCTCGAATAGCTCTTATTGGGCCGTTTTTTGCGTTACTGTGTAGCACGTAGTAGCTGCCAGGTGCCTACTCGTCTCCTCACCGAACCATGAATTATTATTATTCTCTGTCACGGTTTGACCAATTCACGTGAGTCGGGCGCTGACAAACCCCGGATTTGACAAAACCGCCGAGTTTCGAACCTGTGTATCCATGTGATTCTCCCCCTCCTACTATAGTGAGTTCGCACAGTTGACTATTTCAGAACAGGCCCACACTACTGCACCAACATGTCGTTGTCATTCAAAGGCCACACAATCGTCGTGACCGGCGCAGGTGGAGGACTAGGAAAAGCGTATGTCTCTCACTCCAACATGATGATCTCACGCGAACATGAATACGCCGTGCTTCTATCCTAGATATTCACTCTTGTTTGCTGCTCGCGGTGCCAACGTCGTCGTAAACGATTTCAACGGAGAAGCAGCACAGAAGGTGGTCGATGAGATTAGGCGAGGTGGGTGCTTTATCGGCTGTGTTGTTGCTATCACAATCCTGGTCTGTTGTGGTTCTAGTACTTGCTGACTAACATCATCTTTGCAAGCGGGCGGCAGTGCCGTTGTGAACACGTCTTCAGTGACGGACGGTGCGGCTGTCATCCAAACCGCCATCGATGCCTTTGGGGGGATCACCGTCCTCGTGAACAATGCAGGTATATTGCGCGACAAGGGGTGCGTTGCCGTCTTTTTTTTTTCCCCCTTGGCTGTAGATTTGGAAAACTCATGCGTATGGGAATAGGTTCAAGAACATGTTGGACGCCGAGTTTGATCAGGTCATTGCGATCCATCTCAAGGGTGCTTATGCCTGTACCAAGGCTGCTTGGCCACATTTCCGAAACCAAAAATTTGGGCGGATCGTCAATGTGTCGAGCGCCGCGGGCATCTATGGTACGTTGTCTGTGCAACGTCGTGGGCATGCTGTGTGGTTACTTAAATATATATGTGTGCGTGTCGTTATGACAGGCAACTTTGGTCAGGCAAACTACAGTGCAGCAAAGATGGGTTTAATTGGATTCACGAAAGCGCTTGCGAGGGAAGGTGCCAAGTACAATATTAATGCGGTTGTGGTTGCACCCGTGAGTTTCGTTTGGTGCGTCCGTCGTGACATGTACGCTGACTGTGTCCGATCTGCCAGGTGGCCGCATCAAAGATGACAGAAACCATCATGCCGCCCGAGATTCTCGAGAAGTTGAAGGTATGAGGGGTTTGTGGATCCTGCGCATCAATTTGTGAACGCGGGCTTGTTTTCTAGCCTGATTTCGTGGCACCGTTCGTCGCTGCTGTGTGTCACCCTGATGGTCCAAACGCGTCGGGACGCGTGTTTGAAGTCGGAGCAGGGTTCGTCGCAGAGAATCGGTGGGAGAGGAGCAAGGGGACTATCTGGAGGACAGATGAAACATTTACGCCTTCTGCTGTGAGGGGCAATTCCCATTTCTAGCTTGGCATCACCTTACAGGTATTCAGGTCAAATTGAAGTGGTCAGAGGTCAGCAACTTTTCGGACCCAAGATAGTGAGTGCAAGTGATGCACATTATATAATATATTCTAACAAGATTATAGTCCAGAATCCCCCGCAGACGTCGAAAGCACGGTGGGCCATCCATTCTAGCACGAAAGAATTGTTATTCACGGGTTTTAACAGCTCGATGTTGCTTCCACTCTGCCGCCGAATCCTCAATCGACGTCACCCGTTCAATTTGGTGGCCAAACTGTCATCATTACCGGAGCTGGTGCTGGTCTTGGTCGCGCCTACGCTCTCATGTATGGTCGACTTGGAGCCAATGTCGTCGTAAACGACGTTAGCGAAAAGGGCGCCAACGCGGTGTGCGAAGAAGTCCGGCAAGGCGAGTGAACCTCTGCTCGAGATTCTGAGATTCTGAATTCTAGCGGTGACTTGTTGTACAGCTGGTGGCAAGGCAGTGCCTGTCATTTGCTCTGCAGAAGACGGCGATCGTATCGTCAAGGGTGCCTTGGACGCGTTTGGCGGTGTACACGTTCTTGTGGCGAACGCGGGCGTGTTGCGAGATCGGTCGTTTACTGCCATGTCAGAGCAGGAGTGGGAGCTTGTGATGGCTGTCCATCTCAGAGGTACCTACAAGGTTGGTATTCTCCAGGGATCCCGCATGTCGGCGGTTTGCTAACAAGGATTGTAGTGTGCCAAAGCCGTTTGGCCGATATTCCAGAAGCAAAAGTATGGACGGATTGTGGCCACGTGTTCGCAAGTTGGTATTTGTGAGTCGATATATGCACATTGTGTTCCTTTTCGTCCTGAGATCGTATTTTTTTCAGACGGAAATTTTGGGCAGACCAACGTGAGCTATATCTTTGCTGTTGATTCCTTCTCCGTCTCACGTGCTTTTTTTTATTAGTACTGTGCAGCCAAAGCCGCCATCATGGCACTCACAAAGACCCTTGCGTTCGAAGGCAAGAAGTATAATATTATTTGCAACGTCATCGCTCCAAGTGCTGGTACTGCAATGACGATGACAGTCTGGTCGGTCAACGTTTGTCCCCGTATCACAACTATTCACTGACACGATTTCCAGGCCGAAAGAGATGGTCGATGCTTACAAGGTAAGCCCATTCTCGGCATCCTTGGAGAGTTTGCTCGCTAACATCCACCCAGCCTGATTACATCGCTCCCGTCGTGGGCTACCTCACCAGCCAAGACAACACCAAGACGACGGGGAGAGTGTTTGAAATATCGGGTGGCTGGGCAGCCGAGACGCGGTGGCAACGAACGGGAGGACATGGTTTTCCGACGAACGTGACGTTGACGCCCGAGAACGTTCTCGCGAAATGGGACGTGTTTACTAACTTTGGTACGTGTTCTGACTTGAAGTGCTTTTGGGTCGGTCGCTGACTGATTCGGGCATGTAGATGATGGCCGGGCGACGCATCCAGGGACGGCGGCAGAGGGCATGGCAACGCTTATGGCGAATCTGGACAACACGACGGGGGAGCGTGTCAAGTCGAGACTGTAATTTCGATTGGCACGGTGGCCGAGGTGGCCGAGGATGTTGATTGTATCTTGAAGAGTGCGTGATGCACTGTTATTTAAATACTGTTATTGTAGAGAACGATTGATCTGCGTGAATAATGTTGATCAGTTCAAACTCCAGCCCTCAAAGTCTGTTACTACAGGTGGGAATGGTCGTGCAGTGTTATAAAACTTGTAAGTAGAACAATGAATTAAGAGGGTTCTTTTTGTGGAGCCTTCGCGTGAAGAACCTGACGATTCTGACCAAGGGTTAATCTGCAACGTGGGCAGTTGGGTACCCCACTGGCGCCCAAAGCAGGGAGCCATCCCGTGAGGGGAAGTGGATGTACTACGTCAAGCTTCTAAGT
>JBBPUO010000245.1:11766-34938 GCA_038094755.1 Caloboletus firmus | reverse complement strand
CTGGACTAGGGTAATTTGGTCAGATGAGACCAAGATTAACAGGATTGGGTCAGATAGAAGGAAGTATATGTGGAAAGTAGCAGGAAAACCTTTGCAAGACAAGAAGATACAGGGAACAGTAAAGTTTGGAGGAGGTTCTTTGATGGTTTTGGGATGCATGGGCTGGAATAGAGTGGGAATCCTTGCAGAGGTGGAAGGGAGGATAAATTGTGAGCAGTATGTCTCCATTTTGGAGAACAATCTGCTTTCTACTATGGAAAATTCTGGAATCCCTGAGGAGAGCATTATTTTTCAACAAGATAATGACTGCAGGCACACCTCTAAAAGAGCCCAGGAGTGGCTAGAATCTCAAGGTATCAAGGTTCTTGATTGGCCAGCACAATCTCCAGACCTTAATCCCATTGAACATTTCTGGCAAATTCTCAAAAAGAAGCTCAACAGCTATGGAATACCACCAAGAGGGGTTTGGGAGCTTTGGGAAAGGATTGTTGTGGAATGGGGCAAGATAGAGGTTGAGGAATGTCAAATATTGATAGAAAGCATGCCTAGAAGATTAGAGGCAGTGATAAAAGCAAAGGGAGAGCATACAAAGTACTAAAATTGTAGAATAGAAATGTTGCTGAAATAAGTGTCCCAATGACATGTCATTTTGAAATGGTCATATCTCAATCCCATGGCAACTAAATCACATGAGTAAAAGCTCATCTTCAGGGCAAGGGTTAGGGCTATTTATGACCCTGCAAGGGTTAGAGCTAATTCATCTTGGTTCTCTTGCAAATATTAAGTCTTTCCAAAATGGCCCAACATTGGGACACTTATTTGAGCCACTGTACTTAGAAGTATATAGAGCCAGTATCAAGCATTATTCCCCTCAGTTTATTGTACCACATGATAACTGGCCCAGGTGAGCTGCTCAATTACCTTGTAATAATTCTCTAACTCATATTGTATATAGTAAATTCCTCTAGCCACTATACTCCCAATCTCCTGCTCATCTAAGAATCACAGCTCTATCAATCACTTACAGCCATATGTCAATTTTAGCTAGGGCTTATGTACTTCTGTGATGGTGCTCATAGGTTCATGCTGTCACAGAACTTCTATATTCCATAACAGAAATATAGTAAAGACAAATCATTTATAGTGCTTTTCAAAGCTATGCAAAAAAGCACAACTTGAATTTCACACCTCAGATACAGCTGTGGTGAGACCCCAAACCCACCTGAGTGACCCAAAGTGCTGCTGGTTCCCAACCCCATGCCACCATGCATCATACTAAATGACACAAAAGTCAATATTCCAATGCTTTACTGTGATGGCTACAGTATCAAAGAGATATGTCATATTCTAGGCATTAAGAAAAGTCTAGCATACAGTATGTAGTTGGTGTCACTGGTCACAAAAAGGAGCTCTTTTCTCTTGAGCAACTTCTCCTCCTTTGTAGCTGTTGTAGATGACTTTATCTTGGTCTTCTTCTTGATGGTAGAGTAGACTGTAAGAGTTACTGAGAAGGAGAATTCAGGCTCCTTCTCTGCCAGCAACAAGTGTAACATTGGTTCAAAGCAGCAACCATGTACACACGTGAATATTTGTCACTCAGGTAGGTTCGGGGTCTCACTACAGCTGTATCCGAGGCGCGAAATTCGAGTTGTGCTTTTCCGCATAGATTTGAAAAGCGCTGTAAATACCATCTAGTAATTTGCTCGCACTTCTCTGCCTTTTCCCCTTATGCCCCACAAACCCCAGTTGGTCTTTACCATGACACGCGGATCAAAGTCAGCAACCTCCCATTTCTCACTTCCGAATGGATTTTCACCAGGCGTAGTAATCCATTCAAACTCGTCGGCAATGTCAGGGACTTGATCAAGGGATCGAATGTCTCTCTCGATGTCTGCTGGCGAGAATCCTGTGACGAAAATCGCGCATCTAGTGGCAAGAAGTGCTGGGACGACTGGACCCCATTCGGTAGGAGAGGCTATTTGCAAACAGCGCTTTCCATCGAGTTCAGACAATGATAATGGCGACGGAAAGCCAAACCCGGGGGAGAACAGGAAAAAAAGATCGGTATAGGGGTCAAAAGTATCCTGGAACTGGGCGTGGACCTCCATATAGTTGGCTTGCATGCCGGTGATTGTCAGTTGCGGAGTGTATGGGACTGTGTACGATGGGACCCCGTAAAGCTCGAGCGACGAACGGGTCCGTTTCAAACGAACAATCGGCTTCGGAGTGGGGGGCTCGTAAACATTGGGGACATACAACGGCGACTTCCCTTGCTCAGAGGTAGGTTTTTCCGTAGCCGAATCATCCTCGGGAGATTGAGTAGACGTTCGCGCTTGAAATCCCAAGTCCTTTCGCAGTCTCGGAAGGGATACCTGGGGCCCAATGAAGTACAGATGAAAATGACAGGATGGGAACAACATGCAGAGTTGCTCCCAGACATGGGGGGGAAGTGAAGACTCTGCACGTGCACCTAGAATGAATATCCTGATTTGGGGCTTGGCAACACCGGCTTCTTCAGTGTCAGGGGCGCCTGGAGCGACATGCAGCGTCGTACGTAGTGCTAGTGGAAATTAAACAATTCAACTATCTCCCTCCCTAATTGGCCTCCAACCGACTCACCGGCCAACGACCGACTACCTTCAGGTGTGATGCGATGATTGTTCAAGGTTAATCCACTATTTTGGTGGAGAACGGAACCTATGGTGAGTGGATAGGTGAGCAGCTTGCTCGCATGCCTCCTGGATCGTTCGGTGTCCATCGAAGAGAAACCACGGGTGTACCAAAAGAGATCCCAATTGGCAAATGAGACAGCTTCCTCGTACGCTTGAGGTCCTTGGAGGTGAAGATGTCAAATTTACATGTCTGACAATTATACACTATACATACCTGGTAGCTCGAACTCGTGCATCCTCCGACCACTTCGAAGGTCATGTTCATCCTCGTTGACCTCCCGAAGACGCGGACAGAACTTTGCATGATCCCCATCCATTTCCCAATGCTCCCCGCTACAATGAGTCGGCCAACCACAATCAGGACACTCAAATTTGACCTTCTGTGACTTCGTCCGTGTGTCGTGATCCATATGACTGCCATGATTGGATGAACAGATTGGACAGGGAGCGAGAGAGCGAACAGCTTCTCCACGAGCCTTGACTGCAGGAGATGGGGATTCCGAGAACGGATGGAATAGGTCATCCTCGCCGAGAACAGCAGTTCCTCCAGACGTTGCGGGTTTAGACCTTCGAGCAAAATTTAAAAAATGTCTCCGACCACGGGTACCTCGACAGCTGGCGCCGAGAACCCGAAGACGCAGTGAAGTACTGATAAGCGAGAAGGTTGAGCCATGGCGTAGAGATATCATGACCAGCGACCTGAAGTAGTACTTGTGGAGTACTGGCCTGGCTCAACGTTGAACGACTTACTAATCAGCGAGCTGCCTCGGACCGTACTATATATACCATGGGAGCTGCCTTGCTTGCTTTCAATACCTCCGAGTCCAATATGACAGCAAGGACGGCTACGATTTCTAGAAAAACAAAGGAAACACAGATTGAACTGTCTGTCAATCTTGACTGTACCCCTGGTTCGGGCCAGGCGCAGAACATTGACATTTCGACCGGCATCGGCTTTTTAGACCATGTAGCGGTTTCTTCGATATTCTGCCCATGTGTAAAACTAAACCAATCGACTAGATGTATCATGCACTGGCAAAACATAGCGGAATGTCACTGATCATGAAGTGCCAAGGAGATCTATGGATCGATGACCACCACACTGCAGATAAGTATCCCATTTTCGCCGAGACATGAGAGTCCTAGGATCGATACACAGGATAGTGCGATCGCATTGGGTACCGCATTTAAACAAGCCCTTGGAGAGATCAAGGGAATCAGGCGGTATGGTACAGGCTTCGCACCCCTCGACGAAGTGTGTAACCGCTTTCTGGATGCAGGTTCCCCTGTAGCTGAACATTGTTTGTTAAAGGCACTTTCCCGAGCAGTGATTGATATTTGCTCTCGCCCGTATTGTGTCACTGAGCTCGGATTGAAACGCGAGAAGATCGGAGACCTCTCAACAGAGATGGTCCCTCATATCTTCCATTCTTTTGCAATGGCATCCGGCGTGACTCTTCATGTTGATGTCCTCCGGGGAGAGAACGACCATCATCGGTACGTTTCCACCTACATGTTATAGAGCTGCCTATATCCTATCCCAGGTCTGAATCCGCATTCAAGGCACTGGCACTGGCCATCAAACAAGCCATCCAACAGACTGGTGGAAACGAGATACCGAGCACGAAGGGTGTGCTTTAAGCTAAATGTTGCTTCGTCGCTCTTATATTCTTCGGGATTATGCCAATTTCATGTTCGGATTAATACAAAGACATTGCATAGTTCATAACCAGTGGAATGCAGACCAAACAGTGTTGAAGTGAAATACGTATGAACGATAGGTCACCAGTCACCAAAAGCTTCTGAGCATTATATCAAATATACCCTAACGTGCGTTCACGACCAGAAAATGCATCTCTTTTCTGGTGGAGGGTTCAACTGCTTGGAAGATAAACAACTATAGCTCAAGAACAGAGAATGCCCTAACCTTCGCCCGTTTCGAACATCTAAACGCTTCAGCGAATTCAGGAATGTTGAAGACCGTACCCTCCGTTCGGTACCGATTTGGTGAGTGAGGATCTGTCCGAATTCGTTGCACCTGACGGATGAGGTCGACTAAGCGGTCTGAATTCAGCAGGACTGAGTGGTAATACTAACGGCATCCGCTGGTCGATTGTTCATGGCCCACGTCCGTGCGAAGGAGATGAAGAATAATTGTTCCCTGCAAATGGCTCGCACACGACATGTTTGAAGAGATAGAATGATATCTTACCTCGTATAGTCTAATCCCGGAAGTAGATATTCGTGCCCAGCATCATACGAATCTTCGTACTGGGCTTTCCATGCACGGTAGGCTTGGATAAGGCCAGTATCGCCAATGTTTTCCCCAGACGTGCTGCAAGGCCAGAGTCAGCGATTCAAGACATCTCCGAACAACTAACTCACAGATTGCCCTATTAAACCTGACCATGAAGGATTTAAACACTTGCAAAGAATTGAAACTCACGTTGACATGCACCACACCACCTTTACCATTGTCAACAGTGTACGCTGCCTTCCGTCAGAAAGTTAAAATGTACGAGGATCCAAAGCATACATACCAGAATATTGTTCAACAATGCAGTCTTGACGAATTTGGTAAGCATCGCTTGTTTGGCGAGTCCACCACTCTTCCAATTTCCCTTGGTGATTGTAAAGTCGACCAGCAGAGTCGAAGGCATGCTACTTGCTGATGAGTCGTCGCGTAAGGAGAATATGCAAAAGCACCAACCGTGAGCTCGTGGGCAGCAATCATGCCAAATGAACCATATGACAGATACCCTGGCCTGAATGATTGTAAGAATAAAATCATCGCAACAACGATCACCACACACCATTTAAGGGAAAAGAAAGGTGGTTGCAGAATACCAGCAGGGAACACGATCTTTGCCAGCAAATCTGAATGTTGAAGTGTACACAGGCGACTGAGATGTACGCACCTCATTACCCGTAGGATTGTAGTATGCATTCACGGTCGCTGGGGTCATCTCCCATTCGTCAAGATTCCTCGGCTTTCCTAATTTTTGCCACTTCTTGTAGACATCAGAAGCACTGGGATACAATGTCAGATGAATTTCCCCGCCTGCTGGATATATACGAAGGGACTGACGCAGCACTCAGCATGTTCTCAAAGAATGTATCCACATGGGCCTTAACGAGCGTATAATAGCTCACTAGAGAACGAGCGTCACGGGTATCGGGGGACAGCGGAAAGCCAACTTTCTTTCGAATTGCTTCTGCCTTCTCACGAGCGCTTTGAGCTGATTCTTCGTCCATCCACTCAATGCGTTCCAAAGACTTTTTGAATGCTTTGACAATATCTACACAAAATAGTCAGAACGACAAGTTCACGAGGTATACTTGCTGCTTACCCGATATGACCTGAGTAGCCCTCTCCTTCGAGTCGCTGGGGAATGTTGCGTTGACAAAGTACCGGCCTGTGGCAAAGCCCATGGCAGCTTCTACCTTACGCATGCAGAACTCGGATCGCTCCCCAGTAGCTCCTGGTCTGAGTCCGTTGAGAACTTCGTGCAACTGCCGTACAGCCTTCCAAGCCTCCGTCGTCGTTCCCAAATTAGGGGCATATTCCAGTGCAGCGCGTACAACAAGATAAGCCTCAATGACGTCAGATCGCGTACGCTCCAGAATTCGTGACAAAGAGCTTGGATACGGCTTGTACGTGATAATGACACGGCTGGGGAAGAAGCGCGGGGTAAACGTAGCAAAGTAATCGGGGAAGTTGATTTGGGAAAGCGCGGATTTGAGCGTAGCGATGGTAGTGGGGTTGTATGTACCAAAGGGGTCCTGCTCCAGCTTGTCTTGGTCTAAAGTGGCGTCTGCAATTTCGGATTCGAACTTGACAACTTCCCGCGCCAGCTCATGTGCCCTGAGGAACGGATCATCGGCAGGCTTACGGTTGTCGCCATCCTCGTCATCATCTTCGCCGTCCCAAGGTGGCCATGGCCAAGGAGGCCAAACACGTTCTCCCTTTTCCAGCTGTTCTGCTTGGATACGCAAGGGTTCACTTGGGAGGTTTGTCATGTCAATGACTTCGTCGTCACGCAGGGTGACCAAAAGACGTTCAATGACATCTTGATAAACACTGAGCACGCCTTGTTCCTTGTAGTATTCCTATCCAACACCGAGTAAACAAGTGAAACAAGTGAATTCCCCTTGCAGCACACCTTTGACGGCAATCCCAGGGTAGGTTGGGTAAACCAGAGGGTCATGGCGTTAGGGTCAACACCAGCATCGCCGTCAATGAAAAATTCGAATAGGGCATCGACACCTGTGAGACAGGTATACAGAGTGTACTAGACTCATTTGAAACAACCCCTACCTCTGGAATGCATGTAACCAAGAGCGTTAGACAGCCCTGACCTTGGATTGAGGGCATTGAGGTCGACACGCTTTCCACGATATATCTTCCTAATGGAATTTACAAAATGTTGCAGGGGATCCTGACCAAGATAGTCAAGCTTCGTCTCGTCCACGCAGGAAGCATAAATGGTGCGAAGCTTGCGGAGCAATTGGTCGTCCCATGAATTATCATAGATGGTTGTGTCGGACTCGAGGTGGCTCCGAAGAACTTGCCAATTCTGCTCGGTGAGAACGGTGAAGGAATTAATGGCACCCTTGTCGCCGGGAATTGGGTGTGATGCTATCCAACCACCATCTAACCGTTGACTCAGCGTTCTGAAGTCTGTATAGGATGTGTGGCCGACTCACTAGCAAAATCGTAGAAGTCTTCACATGGGTCACGAGAGGTATCTAGCGAAGCGAGGATTGATGCGGAGAGAATGATGCATTCCCTGGTGAGACACGCTTCCTGTTATATTTTGCGCGAATCAAGCTTGAGCATGATGCGACGTAGGAGTAACTCGCACCTTTGATGGTCCAGGGTGGGGCGGGTCTGGGGGACCCGTTGGTTCGGGCCCAACAATAACGGTGCGGGTGACGTGATCAGTGGTTGTATAAGTGGATACAGAAGTGTGGACTGCAGTGGTGGTAGTTGTCTTAGTGGAGGTTTCTATAGCGGTTGTGATATCAAATATGGTAGAAAAGGCAGTGGAGACCGCGGTGGTGGTGGTCGCGGATATTAATGTGGTGGCCGCGGTGGTAGTATGTGTGACCGTTTTTGTCTCGGTCTGCGTACCATTACCTTGATCGCCGTCGTCACCCCCACCACCATTCCTGAGGTTAAGTTTGTGTTGTGCGCCAGCGAATAGCCCGATGAAAACAGAGCTTATGAGCAAGAGAACGAGTACTTCGACAAGGAGGACCTTTGAGAGGCCGGTGAGTGGTTCGTGTACGACCTCTGTGAGGCGGCCTGCTAGAGAGCGGTGAGGAGAGGGCGGTTCTGGGGGGTTCTGGTCACCATCCTGGCCACTGTTGTGCAAGAGAGGAGCTGTTTCTGGCTGGGAGTGAGTCGGCTGGGAGCGAGGGGCAAAGATGGGGCCTACCGGGATCCCTTGAATTGGGGGACCTTGGATTTGGGGACCGTGACTGACGGTCCGTCATGATGACGGTGAAAGATGGTGTTAGGAGAGTGCCAGGACGAAGCTTAAGTAGTGCAAGAACGCGTGCCCGCCGTACGTCCTCCACGCGGTGGTACGGGAACCGACCAGCTCAGGGGTGTATCAAAACAATCGCAAACAAGCACAGTGCTCACGTGCTGTCGCGTCGCGTCCCTCTCCCCGGATGATCGCTTCAAGCTTCACTAGATGGTCTACCTCCCACCGCCCCATCTCGCCTCCGCTTCACGGCCATCCTACGGTGACGCCTACAGCGCCATTCTTGGCACCCACCGTCGCTCTCCCCTCACCTCCGCGTCCTCCGTCCTCCTTCTTGTCGCCCCAGATGTCGACGCCTTGTGTGCCGCCAAGATGCTTGCAGAGCTCCTCAAGCAAGATGATGTCATGCACAGGACCATCCCCGTGTCAGGTGTCGCAGAGTTGGAATCCATGAAAGACGAGCTCGCAACTTATAACGAGGTATGCAATCACTCCTTGCACTCTCCCCCTTCTTTCTGACACAGAGAAGCTACATACTCTCGTTCTCATCAACATGGGCGCCATCCTCGACCTTCCTTCTCCCGCCTGGTTTGGGGAATTCAGTGCACATTTAACAGTACACGTGATCGATTCCACTAGACCTCAGAATCTGGCAAGTCTGTTTGGTGGTGGCGACATCAGTGATCGCATCGTCCTCTGGGACGACGGTGAGGTTGACACCATGGATGCACTGAGAAAAGCTTGGGAAGCACTAGAAGTCCGTCTCCGTACATCACATAACTGCTCACGCTGACAGGCATGGCCAGTACGAGCCAGAGCCAGACTCGGAGGACGACGGTTCAGACTTTGATTCAGAGGATGAAATTCAAGACGACGCAAGCCTAGGCAATGATTCAATGGGGGGCAGTCCACGACGCAAGCGCAAATCGCAACCCCCCAATCGACAAGGAGGGAAAAGGCCAAAGCTAGACAATGTCGCACTGCTTCTCCGCGTCGTCCGCTCGCACTGACACCTTCTCCAGGAGCCAAGCCGAATGTCACGAGAACAGCGTGCGACGTATCAAGCAGTGATCGAAAAGTACTATGCAAGCGGCTCATGGTACAGTCAAAGTGCCTCTGCGACAATCTATATCCTTGCCACTGTCCTTGAGCGTGCGGACTGTGATCTCCTGTGGTACGTGGTACTCAATGACTGACCTACCTCCTGGTCATCGCCGTAGGCTCGCAATCCTAGGGCTCACGTACCAGTATACAACTTCCCGCATATCACGCGACTTTTATGAAAAATATCATGCTATCTATTACGACGAAGTATCACGCCTCAATCCACTCCCCGCAGGGGCCACCATTAATATTGATACAATCACCGCACTTGGTCCAGACGATTTATCGATACGATCTACCGAAGAACTGAGATTCACCCTCCTTCGTCACTGGACCCTCTACGATGCCATGTTTCACTCCAGTTACGTAGCAGGAAAACTTGGAATTTGGAAGGAACGAGGTCGGAAGAGACTTACAGGTCTACTCGCTAAAATGGGGTGATTCCTTCAGACAACCGTATCAGTAATGTTTAACAACCAACCTCATCTGAGGCAGGTTTTCAATACCACAGACTCAACAGTTGCACGCCCACATGGACCTCGATCTCAAGCATCAGTTAAGATCCAAGCTTGACGCCATCGCCCCCGAGTACGGTCTTGTGGAACTCACATACCCGTCCTTCGTGCGATGCTTTGGGTATCGTGCCCCTCCTCTAAGCGCTGCTGATGCCGTTGAAGCCGTCAGCGCACTCTTAGATGTGGCTGGCGGGGTCAGGATGGAGCTCGAGGTCGAAGGTGCGCGGCATGGTGGGGAATGGTTCGGCAGTGGACGCGTATGGGAGGGTAGCAAACACCCCACTGAGGAAGCGCATGAAAGCAGAGAACGCGGTGAAGGTGGAAATGCAAATGGGGAAGGGGATAGAGAGAATCCAGGCGACACAGAAGAACGCGCAGAAGTCCCCTGGTGGGTAAGGAATTTCTGGGCAGCCTATGACGCTCTCACTGAGTAAGTCATCCTTTACGTTAGTTGGAGCTTAATCCTTGAATACTCCAGCATCGTCCCTCTTCGAGATGCACTCGCACTGTCCATGTCACTCCACCGGGCCATCATACGACAAGGAACCTCGATAATCGACAAGCAAGATATCCGTACAATGCGTTCTCATCGCATTGTTGTTCTCTCTCAAGGACCCGATCTTGCATTGTTTGCCCATCCTGGCGTACTCTCGCGATTGGCACTCTGGTTAATTGATGCATTAAGAGACAAGTTACCAGGCACGAAACTTGCCCGGGGAAAGAAGAGTTTGCCATTCGTGCTCGCGTGCTTGAACGAGAGGACAAGGACATATATTGTTGTAGGGGTCATGGGTTCAATGGAGTTGGGAGATGTGGCAAAGAAGTAGGTTTCCAAATGCTTTTTTATGAATCTAATGGATTGAGATCCACCAATCAGTGAGTTTGGTCTAGCATTCATCAACGCCAAAGAACGATGCAACGCCCGATCCTCTCACAACTCATTCAATACGAGTATCCTTGAGATCGATCAGGATGATCTAAAGGTGTTTCTAGAAGCTCTGTGCGAAGTGGGCGAGGGATACTAATGTACAATCCGTGTTTTGGTACCGCGAGTCATTCAAAAGTATGCACATGCGTGCTGTTACCCGCGTGCTTATTCTCCGGAGTTCCACCAGAAACCAAACCCGTGCCTGTTACAAATGTAGTATGGGAGACGGTCAAATGAACAAACTACGCACCCTCCTTCAGAATGCCTGGAGAAATAATCGTAATCGATGTTAACTGAGGGACACAATTAGCATGCATGCACATTCCTCGAGGTATATGATCTTACTTGCCGTAGCCAAGACAAGCTACCCTCATGATCATTTAGTACCAAATCGTCATCTCCGAACTTATCGAACTTACCGCCCTTTCATGAACGGTCAAGTTCCCCTCCGCGCTGGGCTTATGTAAGATTACACCACTACTCTGGCTTGAAGTGTAATCTTGTTCTTGTTCAACATCTGGTGCCCGGAAGGACACGGTGTATTGCCCCGTGTCTGTGAAGATCTGGAATCGAAACACTCATTCGCACCAATCTAGGGGGTATCTCAACCGCCACCTTACCTCCCTCCCAAAACCCCTAAATGCTCTGTTGACACTAGCAATGCCTTCCCCTTGCGCACCCCGTAAAACAAAATGCCATGCCCACAAACCCTCGTCTATACGCGCAAATTGGTTGAAATTGGCTTCGAGGGCGGTAGATGATGGTTGAGGGTCTGAACCGAGAATAGTAAGTACTCGATGAGGAGTAGACCTGGATTTGGCAGCAGAGTTGACACGGAGCGGCATTAAAAGTGGAAGGTAATTCGTCCGTATCAGATAATCTAGGAATGTGAGACAGATAGAAAATCCGAAGAGGAGAAAACGTACAGTAATTGCATGCCGATGGGATATGGTCACAAAGAGACAAGGACATATGCGGGTATAAGGAGCGAGCAGTCAGGATTCCAGGACATCGAAACCACGGACCGTTTCGAATTAGAATGACGAAAGCGGAGGACGTCGAACAAGCACAGAAACCGGACAATCGCGTTGGACAGCCACGGTGAAAATGGGAAGTGGGGATGACACGATCATCGCAACGTGCGGAGACGGACGCAAACACATCCAGTTTAAGAACGCCGTTCATTGAGACAAAAACCTGAATCAGAATTCGGTTAGGAGTAAGATCGTAGAGTTGATAACACGTAAGCCAATAGGATGGAAAAACAAACATGATATGGATAAAGCGGTAGAGTTCCACCCCCGGTCACAATGACAACGGCGGAATTGGGGCAGGCGAAGCCGTAAGCACGGACGAACAAGGTTTTGACGAGCGAATCGGTCGGCGCAGTCATGGAACAGACAGAAACAATGTCAAGGATATGGACCATGGAATCAACCCACCATCATGGCATATGCATGAATAGGGAAAGATTTATTGACGTAAGATTGAAATCATATCATACTCGCGTTGACAAGGATCCATGATGAGCGTAGGAATCGTGGGGAAAACATGCATGAAAGACACCGAAAGGAAAGGGGACATGTAGTCACGATGTGGTTTGACAAGGATCCCCGGTCGTACAGTCAGGTGAGAGGGAAGTATATTTCCAGTTATGCGCAAGTGTTATAATTCGCACGACGGGCCGGCGGAGTTGTTCGGTCAGACGGAGAATTAATACAATACAACAGCCCGGTCAGCGGATTGTTCAGAGAGCCGCGAGGCAACTAGGAACACACATACCGCAGGAATAAATCGTACCTCCTCCTCCAGGGATGCCACTCCTGCTGCACCTCTGCAAAGGTGTCCAGAACTAACTCTCTATCCGGGGCGTCCCTAGGATGCTGAACGAACATGCGAGAATTTATCCAAGAAAACGGGCGACGGAGCTGAAAAACAATGGGGTATCTGCACGCTAACGTCATGGCACCGAGCTATGAGCACGCACCCAAAGAATGGGTGAACCTTCCAGGTCCATGACCAGTGCTCGGAATGGCCTATGTGTCCTGAACACTTGCCTTGCGAACATCGAAAAGAAACCCCGCGGTTCTTCAACAATATATCCGAGTGATTCTCCTGCTGGGTTTGCTTCATAGCGAAGTTCAGTGCATAATAGGAGTCGGAGTAAAAAGTCTGAACATACCTATAACATACCGGTTCGACTGCTCGAATCCCATGAAGATGTTGAGCATTTCAAGTTGTCTGATTAGAAGTGAGATCGAGCAAGAAGCCAGACTTGACAATTTTCGTTACCTTGTAACTACGAGCTCGTCGTTGTTCACCAGCAAACGCTTCAAGCCTGCCTCATGATCGGCGGTGGAGCCCATACTTTGCCTCCACAGTTGTGAGGGGTCCACGGAGGATTTCTCTTCATAGTCTGACGAGGTCCACAGACGGTCTTCTGAAGGAGGGTCTGACCGAGACCTGCGCGACAGGTCACCTCGGGAATTTCTCCCAAAACCAGTGGTACGATGCGGAAAACGAGAGAGGGCGTATAACCGACACTGTTGTGCCAAAGGTGTGTAGAAAGAGTCGGACATGTGCCTTGCAAGCAGACGGTGACCCATGATAAACGCAGCCATTCTGCTGGCAGGCTAGGCCAAGTTTTGGAGTAGTGTGCCGCTAACGCAATAGCAGAGCCTGGTAGTCGTCAGTACTTGGTTACTGATACTGGGCACTACTACTAAAAAGTAATAGCGGCACTCCGCGTGGCTAATGGGTGACGGGTATTTACTAGTGCTACATTCGCCGATTAGGCATTTGGCAACTCCCGGTCGTTCGAAACTTGGCCAGCTAGCTTTGCTCCCCTGCGGCACTGGGGTGACGATGCACCAGCGATCGACCATTATTCGCATTCCAAGGAATGCGCGATCCGCCGCTACAGCACCTAAAATACAGGTGGGTTCAGTCGGCTATAATCACTCGCGAAAAACTCACCGGTGAACATTAGCCCGCTTGGAGGCAGATTGTTCGGTCAGAAGCAGACAAAGCTCCTGAGCCCAGCGCTTTCCGACACATTCCTCCCCACCTTGTTTCACGACAGAGTCAGGTAAATCCAAGCGAACACGGCTCCCTACGTTCCAACACCCCCGCTCCGCGCCTCCAGTCCAGACCTCAGCTTACATCACGTCCGTTGCCATCCCAGCTCAACGAACGTGCTTTTTTCCGCCCCCATGTCCCTCAGCCCGAAAACGAGCCTAGGATCCCGTCACGTTTGTCCAAATCAAAACTCAAAGAACGCGGTTCTCTTCGCTCTGGCTATGCCTTCGTCGCAGGTGCAAACAGAGGAAGCACTTCAGAGATAGATCGCTGGCACGGAAAGCAAAGGAGAAAGGAGAACAGTCGGAAAATCCAGCCCAAGCAGGTGCAAGTGGATCTATATATTCCGTCGACTGTTTCGGTTGGGCAATTGGCCAAGCTATTGAATGTTCGCTTGCGTATGGTCGATATCTTCTTCCCGCACACAATGAACTAATTTTTTCTCGTTCAAAGGTACACTCCAACGGAAGATGGACCAAGTGGGAATGTATGGAGAGTCTTCCTATGATTACGGTCGGTAATCTTCCCCCTCATAATCAGAGAGCTGAGCCATCACCACAGTTTTGACCTGTGACTATGCTGCTCTACTCGTGCAAGAGTTCGGTCGTAACCCGATAATCAACGATGAAGCCGCTTTCGACCTATATCCTCCGTAAGCATGTTTCTTGCCGGCTTCAATACTCTGAGCTCCCTTTCTCTTTAGAGTGCTCCATTGACACACGCATTTTCTAATAGACCTCCGTCGGAAAATCCCCACCTTCTTCCAACCCGTCCCCCCATTGTAGCGATTATGGGACATGTCGATCACGGAAAAACCACACTTCTCGACAATCTTCGTTCTTCTTCTGTTGCTGCTTCTGAAGCGGGCGGGATCACGCAGCATATTGGTGCTTTCTGTGTTCCGTTGAGCATGAATGGTGACTCCTCATCAACATCAGAGGGAGATGAGCGTCTCATCACGTTCCTGGACACACCGGGGCATGCTGCCTTCTCTGCCATGCGTGCGCGTGGAACTTCGGTCACTGACGTCGTTGTACTAGTGGTTGCTGCAGATGATGGTGTCATGCCTCAAACGCTAGAAGTCATCGAGCTTGTTAAACGTGAGAAGGAAGGAAGTAACATTGGAATGGTCGTTGCCATTAATAAGGTTGACAAACCTGAAGCTGATGTCGTAAGTCTCCCCTTGTACATGCGTCACACTCTTTCCTTCTTCGCAGTTTATTATGAATTTTATACTCATGTTTTTCCACTGTCTATACGGCCTGCAGGAAAAGACTAAACTTGCCTTGCTTTCCGCCGGCGTTCCTCTAGAAGAGGCTGGCGGAGATGTCCCTTGCGTTACTGTCTCCGGGCTCACCGGGCATGGATTGCCTGAGCTTGTTGAAACCATTTCTCTAGTTGCTGATGTAATGGACCTGCGTGCAGAACAAGATTGCACGCCTGTGGGGTATGTCCTCGAGTCCAGGATACTCAAAGGGTTTGGGTGAGTATGCACGTTCCCTTCCTAGCTCCATTTCTGTCATGAGTGCCAACCCCTGCACATAGTCCTGCTGCAACTGTTCTTATGACGCGCGGTACTCTATCTCCAGGAATACCCCTTCTGGCGGGAACTTCTTCATGTTCTACACGCCGCATCCTTTCTCCTTCCTTGCAACCCATCACATCTGCCGTGCCTGGTACCCCTGTCCTTGTCATAGGTTGGAAGTCGCTTCCCGCTGCTGGTGAAGAGGCCCTATCGGGTAGCGACGCCGACATAAAGAAAGCATGTGCAAATCGAGAACGGAAACGGGATCTAGAGAGTGCTCTAAGTGATGTCGAGGCGATAAATGCCACGAGGCAAGCAGACAAAGAGAGGGAGGAGAAAGAGAGACAAATTGCATACAATGCAAAGAGGGGTAACCGCTCCGCAGCCGCGGTGGCTGGGGACAGTTCTACTCAGGGAGAGGTCAAGAAGAAATATCTTCGGATGGTTGTCAAAGGGGACGTTAGTGGGAGTGTCGAGGCTCTAGTTGGTGCAGTCAAGGATATTGGAAATCACTTAGCAGGGATCAAGGTTGTTTCCACCGGCGTAGGAGATGTCTCTGAATCCGATGTCATGATGGCGAAGGCCGCAGACGGTACGTCTACGTCCGACTTTCTTGTGTATATTCGCTAATTTCCACGTCAGCGATGATAGTCGCATTTTCTGTTGGCGTACCACGGACTGTCCGAGCTTCCGCCTCCCAGAACCACGTCCCAATCTACACATCCGATATCATATACCGCGTCATTGATGACGTCCAAGATCGCGTCGTATCTCTCTTGCCATGTACTTACGACATCAAAGTCACCGGCGAGGCAACAGTGCTCCAGCTATTCGAGGTCCAAATCAAAGGAAGCTACAAAAGGATTGCCGGGTGCAGGGTCACCCACGGGATCTTGCAACGATCAACCCCGGTCAGGGTACTGAGAGATGAGAAAACTGTATATGAAGGTGAACATGAACATGCCTGCATCATGGATGTATTGAGTTCAACTTGTTGCCAGGTTCCATAGATGCACTGAGACAGCTTAAGAAGGACGTGACCGAGGTTAGGAAAGGTTCAGAATGCGGCGTTAACTTACAGGACTTCGATAATCTCCAAGACGGCGACGTTATCCAGATGTTTCAGAAATTAGAGATACCGGGCGAGCTGTGATTGTCCGGCGATTAGAGTACCTCCTGACACACATATAGAGACTCATGCATTATATCATGCTCTTGGTTAAATGGAATGCAAAGTCTCTTTGACAAAAGTATCTCAGTATCCATGGTAACTTCATAGTGCCCGGTTTCTATTCTGCTCGTCAAGAATAACTTCCTTGCCACCAATCGTACCAGTTCTACCCCCAACCCCA
Organism: Caloboletus firmus; assembly: GCA_038094755.1. Taxonomy (NCBI): domain Eukaryota; kingdom Fungi; phylum Basidiomycota; class Agaricomycetes; order Boletales; family Boletaceae; genus Caloboletus; species Caloboletus firmus. The sequence continues at coordinate 18,272 of JBBPUO010000245.1, read as the reverse complement.
AACGTCAAGCTGATATTTCCGAGATCACGGGATGGCTTCTCGAGGACAGTCCAGCTGCGGGTATCCAACTTCTTCAAGACGACCTCTATCTTGGTCCCGAAGAACTTGTACGAGGACCCATCCGGTTCGACCGGACCGAAGAGCTGAACAGTCCGCTTGAACCGTTTTTGGGCGGGGAGATATAGATCAAAATGGACCTGCATGTGCTCTCGTGAGTGAAGAGAGGGTTGATGACCATCCGTATGGCAGTACTAACCTGTGTCTCTTCAACCGTTATCTTGCTTCTGTCCTTATCAACCTGCTTGGCAAATACAGACACATGCACCTCGTTCGGTGTCTGGTAATGATCTATACGGCACTCAGTGAACTGTTCAGCCTGGCAACCCCCAAACAGATCAAAGAGTGATCAGCGACCGTGATGGCGACGTAATAAAAGTGGAGTCACGCACCGGCTCTTGGCTCTGTATCGGAACAAAAACATGGCGGCCCTTCTTGCATCCTTCGATCTTAAGAAACTCTTCAAATTCCAGGACTCGCCGTTTACAGCATAAGTAACCCTGAATATCGCATGTGAATCGTCAAAAATACAGACAGATGTGTTCGGGGTATTGGTGTGCGGGCGACGTAATTTACGGGGCTACATACCTTGCTTCCCTCGTGGAAGATGGGCTGCGGGATGGATCAACCCAGTTAGCGAACGGGAAACTATGATCGAAGGGAGCGAAGAATCCGAAACGTACTGGCGCTGGGTGGTAAGTGCAAACGGTGCCTTCGCCGTTTCCGATGCGGTTTTCTGCATCGGTCACGAAAGCTACACGACAGCCTTTACGTCTGCATTGTGTGCCAGGTGGGACCGTGACACTTAAATCCTCTTCCTCTTCCGGGGGAGAGGGGAGAACGGATTCAGCAGGGGGAATGGTGAGAAGCGTAGATGTCTGTGATCGAAGTGTTGGGCCCGTAGTATAGACTTCTTTTCCTTCTTTCGATTCCGTCATTGTGAGAAGCTCAGTAGGTGCAGGCTTCGACACCTGAGGGACAGCTTGCGGTACTGCCTCTGTATGTGCACCAACCTCACACCCCTTGCCCGTGTGATCGATCATCGTTAGCGGTGAACGTGCTCCGCCAAGCAACAAGGCGTGCATACAGGTATAGCCATGAATTCATCAAAGTCGAGAACTGGCTTGTTGATACTTGAGCAACATGACCACGATTTAAGCCCTTCGTGGAAGACCTAATAATGTAACAGCTTGGAACAAGTGATCTAGCAAGACCGACAGCCGCAACTCACTGGTGCTCCAGGGTGGTAATAACAACTGGATTCCGTGTTCTCTTCTGATGAAAATGCCTGACCACACCCTTTTCGCGCACAACGCGGCATGTTGGTGAAATGATAACGAGATATTCCAGTGTTGCGAACGCCAACTGCAATTCTTCTTGGATACTAATCATCGAGGCTTCAAAATAAATATACAGCTTATGTAATGCCTAGAATGTTCGTGAAAGTGCAAGTTCATGCCTTGAAGTTTCGCAGTAGGTCCAAGAGGAATCAAGATTTGTCGGGGTCGACCGGCCACATACAAGACTCCAACTAGACTCTGGAGCCGATATGCAGAGATCAAGTACGTCGTAACACAGTACTGTTTGCGATGGCAAAGCAAACGCCGCGGGATGTCGGATAGACCTGACAGTGAAGCACAAGCCCATCGGGACAGCAGGACCGCGGTTCATTTTTTTCCAAGAGTTTACCTCTTTCTTCCAGTACGCGGCAATATAATCAACAGACCGTTTGACCAATCATCAATTTTGGTGAAACGCCAACCATGTTGTTTGACGGGTCGATCCCGGCTCTGCAGAATGATGGTAGCCGACGGATAGCTACAAGTCACCAGACAACAACACGCTCCTTGAAGCAGTACGGACATGGCCCATCTAAGATGCGGACGGACTCGCCGTCGCTAGTCAACATGAAAGACAATCGATCACCCGATGTCAACCGTACAACGATGGATGGGGGGATAGCGGGCTGTTACGGACGTGTTCCAAGGGGGAAGGAGGTCCTCTCGCATCCGAGATTGAATTGAGAATCTCAGACTCAGGGGTGAATTCAACTTGAAGTGGATCAGAAACGTTTCAGCGCCATGAAGCCAGTTATTTATGAAAGCTTGGGGCAAGGTTAAGTCTCACCGGCACCAGTGGATCACTGAACACGCGCCAACACCATCAAACGTCACGCATAATATTGTTACTCTGCTCAAAGTTCCCTCACACGATGGGTCAGGGCTTTGATCAGGTTTCAGGGCACACGAGGGAAGGGCAGAAAATTCTGTGTGCCGAATCTGCTACTGATGGCCCTTCTGCTACTCCGTATCACTCTACGTTCCAACGTGGCAAGGCAGGGTCAAGCTCCGATCAACGGAGACTAGTATCAAGTCTCGTGTGGTCTGTCCACTAATGAGGTAAAATACAGACAGTAGCTTCGATCCGAGGCGGAACCAGAGAATTATGCACCGGACCTCGGTTCTTTCTCACCAGGTCAGGCTTCCATGACCGTGAATGAATTGGATCCAATCTTCAATCACACCATGATCATTGTGAAAATAACTTTTCGATGGTACCGAGTCTTTCTGTATTCAGCTCAGTTCCTGGTAATGGGGTGCCATTGCCCCTGGCGGCGATCATTGAGGAGAGTGTGAACGGCGAATGTTGAATGTTGAATGTTGAATGGTCCCCGCATTGACTCGGTGAACGCCACAAGGAGGAAGCTGTACAGCCACATGGAAGACCACTCGTGGATGAGTACGTCACCTGGTATACGGACGACGGGTACATTCAATATTGTTGCAACAAGACGCCACGGAGCATGTGGACGGGGTTATTGTGTAGTGTCGGAGCAGGTTCAATTGTTTGCGAAGCGTTCGTGGAGCATTCGCGTCACAGGTCTGAAGGTCCACTGAAAAGGCACAGCTGACAAGTGAATTGATTACCAGAACTTACTGGAAACACCACTTAGATGATGATGATGATGGCGATCAACACGATTCGACATCAGAAACCAAGGGTTTCATTTCAATCCAAACCTGGACCAAATGACTCCCATACCAGAAAACCCGCGCCCCACGGACCAACGCGAGCCAGTGTCCGAAGAGCGGATGAGATTCGACAATGAGCATTGGATCGTAACTCGGATCGTCCATGAAAACCCGCGGAATATTCACGAAAGAACGATATTATGCCATCTCTCTGGAATTTCTGCATCAGGATATTGAACGATGGTTGTCGGCTGCTCGGATGCGGTACGTGTGACCTCTCGAGGGTGATAGCTCGGCGCGCCACATCCCATGGCCTGCAGAGGCACTCATATGTCAAGCCTGCCATAATGCCACCGCAGACTAGTGTGGAAGCATGGGTAAATCGTGGTAGGTGAACATTCTGAGATGCCTCCTTCCCTGACTGCAATCTTCGAAGGACATGGTGTGTCGCGAGTTCGACTTTCTTTGCTATTTTGCGAGTGATCTCAAAAACTGTGAAGAAAGCAGCGAAACCTAGAAAACGGAGAGATAAGATGCTTTGAGCAGTTATTTGAGCTCACCTACCACAGACATCCTTCCCGCACCCCCATCCCCATCCAGCCCATCCACGCCCGGCCATTTCACCAACATCTTTCATCCAGAGCCTGACTTGTCTGATATCTCGGATTTGATCAGATCTACTCGCAGTGCGTGTTGGCTGTGTTCCCTGGAAGACCTCCTTCCACGCATGGGACCATCCTTTCCCAGTTCCGCCCTCAATGACGAGTCTCACATTTTCCACAGGAGCAGCGACTAAGGCTTGCATTCCACCCGCAGCAGCACCTGACACTGCAACCGTGAACATCGAGTGAACTCCGAGGTGAGCGTGTAGACAACTAGAGCACTCGGTGTACGTGGTCCAGAGCACCGTGCCCAGCAACGCGTTGGCAAGCATCGGCGGTACGAAGTGTTTAGGTATTACCATGAACTACAATTAATGATGTGAGCCTCGACTCGGACACACTCGAGCGGAGAATGGACACCACACCTTGACTGTTGATGAGCGAGACGATATACTGAGAACTGAGAGTAGTTCCGCGGCTGTTGGCATGTCCCCGGAGTGAGTGCCAACCGCTCACTGGGTTTGCGGACGGTCAGCAGAGAGAATCTTTACGGTGTTTGACTTGCCTTTGGATGGTCTGAACAACCTCACCGGACGGGAGAAATACAAAGCAGCAGCCCGCGTGGTCGTCCGAGCCAACGCAGCATAGAGGGCGCTACCTCGCTCATCGTGACCCGAAGGCGGAACAGCGACTTTGTCGTGACTGGTCATGAAGCATATTGTTGATGGTTGATTCGCGTCATTTGATTGGCTTTGCGGCTTGGCAGTCTTGCCAAAACACGGAACCTGCACCAACACTCAATGTGGCCTTTTCGAGGCATCCCGAAACATTCAATCGCCCCATTCATTCTCCCAGAAAGAACTGTCAGGCGGCTGACGTCCACCAGAACGGTCAACAACTTGATACCAGAAGGTTTTACTTTCTTCCCAAGCTTCTTCGACATCCCCGAGCAGCGAGTACTTCTGACTACAGTCTTGAGTCAACTCGACGCCACTGAGAGCGTACGTATCCGTAGACTTCAGAGTGATCATCGTGCTAGGAATTCAGTCTCGGATGCTGCTCCCGTGGAGGGTATATTCTTGCCAGACCGTTACTACACATTTCACGAGGTGAGTACTTAATCCAAGGTCCCTCTATATTCGAGTGTTCATTGCCCAAGGGTCACTACGACAATGTTATTCGGGATTATCGCGAAATACGCCTCTCCTCGTGGCCGGAATCCGAATTTCACGATCTGACTCCAGTTTTGGATCGCCTGCGAGCTCTTTACCCTTCGAAAAATACACAGACTCACTTGTTGCACTTGGCTTCATCTGGGGAAATCCTTCCTCACATTGATAACGTCTCTGCGAGCGGTGGATGGATCCTAGGCGTGAGCCTAGGGGCCACAAGGATCTTAAGGATGGAATCCGCAAGTCCTGCAGAACCAGGGAGCTTTGATATATTGCTCCCATCCGGTAGCATTTATCTACAGAGGTAACATATGTGCATCTAGATCGAATCCTTGCGCTGAGTGAATTGCAGAGACGACGTCCGCTACCACTGGAAGCATGCGATCCTGCCGTCAACAGACAGGGAAAAAGCCACGTGTGGGCAACGTATCAGTATAGTGGTTAGGGTACGTGTCTGATCCCTCGTGGTTTGTCTCTTCTCACTTCTAGCTAGGATAACGCAGAGAAGCTTGAAGTTGGTACACGTGAACACAAGCAACACCGGTTTGCTGAGTAATACCAATCAAGCCAAGCATCGCAGAAGGGAGTGCCCCGTTATCTGTCAACGTTTCAACCCTGAGAACACTTCCTAGTGCAATGTATTTAGAAGTGTTATATTTTTTGACACTCGAATTCTTTTAGCTACAGCAACACAGCAGCACGTACGGAATGATCACCCCGTGTTCGGTTTCAAGTTGAAACCAGTTTCTAATACGGAATCGCGTCGGACGTGAAACAACGACATTTTGTTGGTTCCATATACACGATGACGTTCGAACTGCTCACATCCGCAAGAGCGCGGACATGATGTGAAGAGACTGCGACATTTGTACAAACGGGGTACTTCTAAATTAGTCACTCAGGGGGGTGTTGCATCGACCCCAAGGTAAGTGACGTTGCGGTCACTGACCTCCGGGGTGCTAACGTCCAACCCTCGAGAACGAGGGGAATACACACAGGCGCCGCGATCGGACAAGCATCTTCAGCAAATGTTGCCTGTGATCCAGAAAGCCAAGAGTATCAACCCCGATCTCGCATGAGGCCTACTCAGCGGTCTAGATCTCGACGTCAAATTCTCGCTTGAGTTCCTCGCCCCAATTTTGTCTTGTCGGCCAGGGATGAGACTAGCAAGCGATTGCCTACATTTGTGTGTTTACCGGGCGAAACAGCTAAACGTGCAGTCGGATTTATGTCCCGATTCCCAGAACCCTGGTAACTGATACCATGCGGTTTCGAGACACGCACGACAAAATTACTTATTTGATACGGTTTCCGCAATCTAAACCCGATGAATTGAAGGCGAAACACGACATGATGCATATTAGGAACAGCCGCGGCTACAGGCAAATAAATAACTATATGGCTGATGGGAGGCAGATTGATACAGTGTGGGGGTTTGTGAAGTCCATGCAATGGCTCTAGCAAGTGCAATGAGATCTACAAGGCAGATGGTGCGTGCTCCCGAATAAGTAACAACTCGGCTTAGTGTACCTTTGAGAGAGTGGAAACACTATTAGTCGGCGTCAGCAGCTGTGTTCGGATTTCGCAGTGCTCAAGCAGCTTACGGCAGGCTGCAATGACCTCCGTCCCCATCGATCGCTACAACGACAACTTGCATCCCCTACAAACTGTTAGACACAGTGTAGCGCACATTAAAGAAGATA
>JBBPUO010000244.1:3108-14671 GCA_038094755.1 Caloboletus firmus | reverse complement strand
TATGTACCCCCGCTAATTGCACGCCGTCAACACGGTCAGAGACACAGACCCAGAATCAAGGTTCCATTCCAATTTTCCCTCTCATACGTCAACATGACTCCTTCTTATAGCGCGTGTTTCACTCTTCTGCCGCACTTTCAGCGGGAGTCAAGAACCCCTACGAGGTCTTAGGTGTTAGTAAAGATGCATCGGCTGCTGAGATCAAAAAAACCTATTTTGCTGTATGCGCTCGACTTCTTCACGTCGCCGTAACTACTTACCCATGTCTGGAGGTAGCTTGCACGAAAGTACCACCCTGATACGAACCCCGACAAAGACGCGCGAACAAAATTTGTCGAGATACAGGAGGCGTATGACGTATGCTCCCCATTCCCAACATTCACCATGCATCTCACTCTCGCCCCAGACACTGAAAGACGAGAAAAAGCGTGCTGCTTATGACCAATATGGTGCCGCTTCTCAGCAGCCCGGCTTTGATCCCAACGCGTTTGCTCGAAATCCATTTGCAGACGCTGCTGGTGGGTTTGCCGGGTTCCGCAATTTTGATGCTGCTTTCGGTGGTGCACAAGGCGACTTATTCTCCCAGCTCTTTGGTGGTGCCCTTGGCGGACGTGCCCGTCCTGCTGGTTTCACCCAGAGTTCCCGGGGTGCCGACATCGAGGCCCGTGTCAATGTCACATTCATGGATGCTTGCAAGGGCACCAACCGTACCATGAATACCAATCCGGTCTCGACCTGTTCAACTTGTAGCGGTACTGGCCTCAAGCGGGGTGCTAAGCGTGCAACATGTAGTTCGTGTCATGGCACCGGAACGCGGACATTTGTTATAGACAGTGGGTTCCAGATGGCTAGTACCTGCGGAACGTGTTTTGGCACAGGTTCCACTATCCCCCGCGGTAGTCAGTGTGACCATTGTGATGGTCAGGGGCACGTCAGAAGCAAGAAAACGGTAAACGTCGATATCCCACCGGGTAAGCGGTAGAACATCCCTTAGCCTCGTCCGCGCTTGGTTGCTGATTCGGCGCAGGCGTCGAGGATGGCATGACGATCCGTGTGCCAGGAGCTGGAGATGCCCCATTAATGGGCAGAGGAAGTCACGGAGACCTGCTGGTCCGTGTTGGGGTAGCTCCCTCGAAGATCTTTCGAAGACAAGGAGCAAATCTTCATCATGAAGCACGGATACCTCTACATATCGCACTTCTGGGCGGCCGTGTGCGGGTCCCGACGCTAGACGGTCATGTTGATGTGCGTGTCCCAAGCGGAACGCAACATGGTGAAGAGATGGTTCTCAGAAATCACGGTGTCCTACCAGTCTTTGGTGGGGACAAAGGGGATTTGTTTGTCTCCTTTGCCGTCCAGCTTCCGAGGTGAGACATTTACACTTATTCATAAAGGTATATACAAAGGTTTGGCAATAGGTCATTGACAACAAGGCAACGTGAAATCCTGCAGCAATACGCAGATGATGTCGAGGGTCGCGACACATCATTGCGGAACACTGCATCACACGACAAGGTTGATGTGGGATCGACGGCCTCGCGGTCTAAAAATGTAGAGGATGGAAGCACAGACAACGGTAGGGGTTCTTTTACTTACGCGGCAGCATCCTCTGAGGATGGCTGGCTGTCTCGTGCGTGGAAAAGAATACGAGGGCTCACTAGGCTTTGATTTATTCATGTTGACCTTGCGACATTGGTTCGATCACAATATTGACCGGTTCTCAATTGAATACCTTAGAGGAGCAGGGGCGCGAAGAAACGGCCAAGGATGATCCACCGGAAAGTGCGGAGCGGGAAACGAGGCGAAAGGCGACGGTTTGAGTGTCGAGTCGTGGAAGCATTAGATATTATGATCGCATAAGAATTTAGATTTGTTTCATCAAGTTGCATGGCGATAGGCCTATTAATCATTGAAAGGAACCGCCGTGGACATACAAAGTGTCCACACCCGGCACCGCGGTCCTTTGAACACGTCCCTCATCTGTTTCTCAAAACACAAACACTTTAGCCTAGCACGGCGATCTTGCATCCTTGATCTTCCCAAGGCACAGACCCAGCTCTCATGGACAACGCGGCCCTCCCGATTTCCACAACACCTTGCTTCCTAGCATATACACTTTGCTTGCTAACACTCTCTTCTCATGCACTCCCAGCGGCAGCCTAACGAAGCCATTGTGCTTCTTTGTGTGCCGCCTTACAACACATGGCACAGGCCTTACAGTAAGTTCGGTTTTAATCTTTCGCTAAGTCGCCTTGCGCTCCTTGTCAGTTCATCGTGGTGCACATCTCGTCCTCCGCAGATGGAAGCCATTCTCATATCGTCCGTATAAATGCGACGCCGGGATGTTCCCCCAACCGATAATCCTCGCTCATGTTCTCCCTGGTCTCCCTTCCTTTCAAGCTGCGGCCATCCTTGTCGTCCCCTTCGTCCCCTCCTAGTGCTCCATGCACGGAGGGATCTGTAAGCACGACCCGTACCGTCGACTCCGTCTCCCTCGTCTCCCAGCATGATGTGCCAAATCTTTCGACGTCGCGTCTGCTCTTCGTGCATATAGGGTAACCTGTTTACTACTCAGTCGCGCCGATCGTACTCAGCACAGCTGCAGAGCTGCAGTGTCATTGTTCCTTGCCACTACAGATTCCGTGCGTACCATGCCTGGATCTGCGATCCCTCTTTTACATCTACACAGACCATCGTTTCCACGAGTTTACCCACGATCACAAGCGATCTTTCGGCATCTCAGAGCCAATATACCTGGGTCGCAGTTGCATACATGCTCACCCAAACTGCATGTCAGCCATTGTATGGCAAGGTGTCTGATCTCGTTGGACGCAAGGTCTTAATTTCTCTCTCACGATACACGAGGAAATTTAACAGTCTCTCAGAATGTCCTGTACACAAGCATGGTAATTTTTGCGCTTGGTTCGTTGCTCTGTGGTGCAGCCAAGGTAATCCAAGATGACTTCTCTGTGGTATATTTTCCCTGATCGGATTGTCTGAAGTCCATCACAAGTCTCATATTAGCTCGGGCCTTGGCCGGTGTCGGGGGTGGAGGAATAGTCAGTTCGGTGTGGGTCATCACCTCCGAAATAGTCGAGCCAAAGAACAGGGCCAAATGGTCCCAGGCGCTCAGTGTCACGTGGTGCTGCTCTGCTATCGCGGGACCTCTACTAGGTGGACTATTCAGCTGTAAGTCAGTTATCATACTTCCAAGCATGTGCCAATACGCGTGTCGGTTAGCTGGCTCATCGAATGCGATCAGTTGGAGATGGGCCTGTAAGTTGCAAATAGTTATGCTACTGCTAAATGTGCCGCTCAACGCCGTTTTCCCTCAAGTTTACATGAACCTCCCTGTTTGCACGTTTGCGTTCATTCTTCTGGCACTATCTCTTCGAGATGTCACTGTTGGCCGGACCAATGTTACCTCATGGCAAACGTTTACTCAAAAATTCGATTTCTTTGGCCTGTACGTTTATAATTTGTCCTTCATTCCACGAGCTTACGGCAGATTTGCAGACTGCTCTTTATGATTGGGACAGGACTGTTGATTGTCGGTTTTAGCTTTGCCACGAGCAACGGTTGTAAGGCGAGATCATGAGCTCGCAAGTCCAAAGCTTCATTCAATTTACAGGGACCTCGCCATCTACTCTTTCGTTTATCATATTCGGACCTCTAATTCTCATTCTTGGCGGTTATTACGAGGCGCACACAAGCCGTGATGCCTTATTCCCACCTGTAGCTTTTCGAAGCCTTGCCGTTGGTATGGGAATCTTTGTTGACGACATTCATGAACTCATCGACCTTCAGTCTGTGTCCTCATTATCACGTTCTTCCATAATCTGGCATTTAACGCTGGGACCTTTTATCTCGCGTTATATTTTCAGGTGCGCTCGCCCACTGTGCTAATCAAACAAAATCTTACTTTTGCTTCCATCAGGCAGTAAATGCCTCAACTCCTCTGGAAGCTGGCGTTCAGATGTTGCCATATTCCCTCGGATCCTCACTGGCTTCTATGCCTGCTGCATGGCTAATTGGATACTGGCAGAAAAGGACGGGTGACACGACCGGTCAAAAGTGGGTAATAACAACTGGACTTCTCGTCGCAACAGTAGGATTTGGTAAGCCTTAGCCAACTTGAATTACTGTCTTGAATTTTCCCCTCATATCCGCTTCAGGGCTTCTCGCATTACTTAACGAGCACTCTCTGCGCCCTTCGCAATTGACCTTTCCGCTGATAGCTGGTATTGGTATTGGGATGTTGTTCCACGCACCATACCAGGTATTTGCAAAAGCGCTAGGACCGTCTGATCTGGCAACAGGAACAAGTGCGTTTTTCCTGGTGAGATTCACGGGTGCAACGATCGGTTTGGTAAGGCTTCTTACGCACTATTTTCCATTGTGATTCATGCTTTGGGTCAAGGCTGTCTCTGGTTTGATATTCGATGGGACGCTATCATATTACATGCCGTCGGATTACCAAATTCAACGATCATCATCAATTAACTGGACATCGTTGAGTTTGATTGAGCCTCTGTCCCTGAGATGGGGGGTTTTAAGCGCTGTCTCGAAGGCTATTCAGGTAGGTGTCCGCGCTTCACCCACCAATGATAACGGTGACATCACTTCTACCAGATAATCTGGATTGTATGTGCACCACTTTTGTGTGTGGCTATGTTGGTGAGATAGCAATTAGGAGACTCTATCAGGTTACTGATTATGAGTTGACTGCAAGGTTTCGTTTTTCGTAAAACGGTTCCCGATAGAAGGAGGAAATGACGATGAGGAGAAGAAAGAGCACACAGGTGTCTAGCAGAACTTGCGACACAGGGACAGACTGAATAGATTGTATGTTCATGGCATCTAACATTATTGTACATGTAGGCATGGCATTTCATTTATAGACGTGTAGCTGTATGTAATGTATTACGGTTTGGTGTTGGCATGTTTCATAATCTGATAATCGCACTAGAACCGTCGAGGGTAAACAGCAGAACTCGCAAAAGAACCACAAGAGATTCTACCCATGATGCAGCCGCCGCATCCGTGAAAACTATACATTGGATCTCATCGTAGAGCACACACCTCGTGTTTGGCACAACACAATTCCCGTGTGCAATTCCGCGGTCAATTTGTAGACTAACCAACACGCGATAGCCGTCAAGCTTTCTGGGTGCTTCCACTGAATTGATTACACGCAGGATCACTTACGTGTGTACTCAGTATGCGAAGCAGTGGAATGCCTAATACTTATTAGGCAGGACAGAGCGCCTCCTAGATAGAGTCAGAAGCCTGTCAGTCGACTGAATACAGAGAAAAGCTTGGTACAAGAACACGTGTCGTCCAAGTCATGTTTAAGCACCGTAGAGCCAATAGACGGGTGACGAGAATGCCTGCTACCTGAGGAAGGAAACGTGGAGGTGACCCCATTGACAGGGGTTGCGTCGACTCCATTGGCTGATACTGTTCCGCGGAGCACTGGGACGACATCGTAAACACACCGAAGACATCATCGAACAAGGTTTGAGGCACCGCAACGTGCAGCATGACGGGAGTGCGTAAGTAGGACACTCGAGAAGGCGGCTTTAGCATGTTCCGAGAGGCAACGTAAAGCGATTTCATGGCGGCGTGACGCCCTTGAGCAAGGGAACTTTACCTAGAACAAAGCTATTTGAGTGTTTCATTGTCACAGGATGAAGTCGCCGAAGAAGGACAGCCTTGGTAGCTCTTGCTGGCTCGACAAACGGATGGCACGTAACACCACCAGATCACAAGCGGGATGACTTCATTTTTGAGGATGGAAGCCTCGTCTTCGAAAAATGTATCGAGATTTACAGTGATACATCCTTTAGTCTCCGGATCGCCACTAGCCTGTAAGATCGAGGGTGTGCATCTTGTCTCGCGACCACGGCATGTATCGAGCGGAGCGGGGCCAACCTGCACTGAACCCAAGGGCGCATGCCGTCCACTGGCAGACGGGTTAAGCTTATTGCCAGGCCACCGCGGACTTGGACGTAAGCCGGTGGTCTTTATGAAGACCTAGAAGAGCTTGTGTTCCAAGGAATCTATTAGCTATTAGACGTCGAAGCAAGTCCACAGGAGTCACTTTAAGCCGGTCACGCCGCCAATGTCGACGACCAGGATTGGCAAGATTAACAAGGCGCAATCCTGTGCCATAACAGCGTGCGAGACGTGGAGGTGCACTGTATCGTCGACCTGCAGCTTGCTGTATAATGTGCCCAGTGTTGGCGAGGCAGTCAGAGCTCCTATTTCTGCATAGCTGACCTCGTACGAGTGCATGGGGTCCTCCAGCAATCACAAATTGGTCGCGTGCCGATACCGTATCTTGCGTACTCCCACTGTCCTTTTCCTCCGGACCATCATTATCATGGACCACACCGCAATCCTCGCGGAACCCTTGCCTATGCCAATTAGTCGCAACTCCAAGGCGCAACAGTCAGCCGCCCTATTTTACAACTTCAATCATGAGGAGTCCCGAAAATTATGTAGCACCTCCTCGGTCCTGAACAATGATTCAACATTCCAGGTAGAGATTGTCAACGGGCTGCGTAATGTGGATGTTACCCTGGACGCAAGGTGAGTCTTTTCTCTTTCCGACATCGGTATGTATTCCAAGTTGTCGGTTTGTGGGCGACATTCATGGCAGACTCGTGTGATGATCTGGTATCCTTCTTTTGGTCTTACAACATTGCTCATCCTGTCGCTACCCTCGTAGGTCCTATCAATCACCGTCGTTTGCCACACAGTTTCTGTCGCTAGTGGCTGCGCTTCGCGTCCCTTCTTGGGGTATTACTCAGCAGCTTGACCCCGCCCACCTTTCGATCCGCAAGGCAGCCGGGTCTCTGACAAATGCCGTTTACTTTGTCTCTTACCCACCCTCGCCATCTGTCCCTACGCTCTTATTGCGCATCTATGGCTCCTCGTCAGGTTCGCTGTTTTCACGATCTCACGAGCTGCATACTCTTCACGTCCTCTCTTCGCGCTATCACATTGGACCACGTATCTATGGCACATTTTCTAATGGTCGTATCGAGGAGTATTATGACTCTGTCACGCTGGGCCCCTCCGATCTTCGAGACAAGAAGGTTAGTCGCTGGATTGGTGCCAGGATGGCTGAGCTCCACTCAGTGGAGATCACGGCAGTCGAAGGTCCTTTGACGGTCAGGAGTCTAGAAGGCAAGAGCTGGGAGATAGGCGTAAAAAAGGACGTAAAAAAGTGGCTCCCGGAAGCTCGCAAAGTGCTTGCTCATCCAGATCTGGATGGCAGTGGTCATATCGGCCTCGATCTTGATACATTTGTCGATGGCTGGGTGCGCTATCTGCGCTGGCTGTCTCAAGTAGAAAAGATTGAAGGTGCTAGCCGGCGCGTCTTTGCTCACAATGATACCCAGTACGGAAACCTTCTGAGACTCACGGGGAAGCTGGCGGAAGGCATACCGCAGCACCATCAAGTGAGTGTTTTCCGCAATACTCAGAAGCTTACTGACGCATCACCGAAGCTTGTCGTTGTCGACTTCGAGTATGCCTCGCCCAATCCCCTTGCCTTTGATATTGCCAACCACTTTCACGAGTGGACCGCCAATTATCACTCCTCTACGCCTCATCTGCTTGATATTTCACGTTATCCAACAGCTCAGCAGCGGCGTAACTTCTACCAGGCCTATCTCTCGCGTGCTCACGCATTCTTGGAAACATCCTCGACTGAAGTGGCTGGCGAAGCGCGGTTAGCAAGGTTGGAGCGGCAAGTTAGCCTTTGGAGTCCTGCGTCGCACGGAATGTGGGCTATTTGGGGCATCGTTCAGGCAAAGGACGATGTGGAGAACGGTCGTACGGGGAACCGAGCAGAATTTGATTACATAGGATATGCAAAGTGTCGCATGGAGTTGTTCTTTCGTGAAATTGCGACACTTGGCGTGTAAACAGGGACTATATGTTTATACATGTCTCAGTCTGTTATTTTTTATTTTTGAAACGATCGATTGAGTGATGAGAGACAGAGCTTCAATTGGAGTAAAGGCAGGATGTCAGAACAGCGATGCAATGCATGAACGGACATGAAGAACGTAGATATCATAACAGGGGTAAGTCAAGAAGGGTCATGAGATGAGCGTATCAAAAGTTGAAATGGGAAATTATCGCCCAGAACCAGGTAAAAAAGATCAGTATGCCAGCCTGTAAGCAGTGATTCGTAGGGGAATAAGAGAGAAGAGAGAAAGAAGAGTGTCCAACCTTCGGTTCGCGCGTGCACTGAATGTCCGTAGTACATTTTTGAGAAGTTACATCCAACCCTCCGTGAGTTTTCCACTTCCAACCGTTAGTTCAGAGGTCGACCAAGGAGTATCCCCATTTGTTTCCGAGGAGTGGGCATATGTAGGTGCGCCAGCCAAGGTGCTGCTACGGGTAACGTTACCCCAGTTGCCAACACTCCCTGAACGGACGTGGCTACCACGTGGCAGTGCATTACTGGCGGACGCACGTTCATTCGCCATCGTGAAAGATGAGGTTTGATTCGAGGCTGATGGTGTTGAGGGAGAGGCAAGATCGACATCGACATCAGTTCCATTAAAGGAATGACGAGCACTAGGATTGTTCGACGAGGCTTTATTTAAACGCTGAGGGAGAAAATGTGAGTCATAAATATCTTCAACGTTCTCGTCGACTTCACCTGGTTATAACCGACGATGTCCAACCGGCTTGCATTATGCCTCCCGAGGTCAGGACCAGCTGTCAGTGGAACAGGGGATTTTATCGAAGTCTGCTCCGTATGCGAAAGCATCAAAGCATTACTCGCGAACGTTGGGTAAGCCGACTTGTTTTGTTTGGTGACATTATTCAGAGCGGACGTATCCACGCGAAGAGATCCTGTAGGTGGTCGACCATTGAAAAATCCACCGGGGGGAGGTGAAACTTCCACTGGCGTGGCTTCGTTCTTCCTCTGTATGCGTTGCAGTAATGAAATTGAAGATTCATTGGGGTCACTGTTTGATCGCTCGCGGTTGGCAGGGTTTGCAGATGGCGGAGGGACTCCATCGGCGCCAGGTGCGACACCCGAGACGGGGAGCTCAGTGTGTATAAAGCAACATCGCTTTCCATATGGACAAGCCCCAGAAACCCAAAATGTCTACGGGGCACCTCAGCATGGAGGTTTCAAAATCAACAACGATTCCACGTACCCTACAAATTTCGGTCTTGTACTGCAGAAACAATTGGTCAACGATGGAAATGCTCGTGACTTGGAAAGATTACCTTGGGGTGTCGAGCCACTGTGCGGAGCTCTCCCTCTCCATGAGCAAACTGGCATTTCGCGCCGTATCGGCACGATCCTTTCTCCTCCCATGACCTGCACAGTTCCGTTTTGTATAAACCTAGCTTACGGTTATTTGCACTGGGGCCGCCACTGGTCTGCGAACCTGTATTAGAGCCACCGGTGTTCGTGATTCCTATCGTCTGGTTCGGTAAAGCCCCATACGGTCCAGTGAACTGAGCTTGTAACCGGTTTACGGCTGCAGCAACATCTGGAGGGTATCCATCAGGCGGTCCGTAAAACTGATTAGCATACAACCCTATGGCTGCCGGCGCCACGGCGGGAGGGTACAAACTATGAGCAGCTGGTGCAAAAGCTTGGCTACCCAAGAGAGCCAAAGTAGCAGCATCCCTGAGCGCAGAAGGGTCGGATGCAGAATGTTGGTGAGTAGCGCGGAATACGTTGTGCTGTTGCTGCACCCGGGTTACGGCTGGATGGTGACCATCTGCATGAGGTAGGACCATATCATAAAGCTGTTGTGCAGTGCCCAGAGAGAGGTGTGGGACATGGCTCGCCGCATAACCAAGACCGGTTGGGTTGGGAAGCAATGACTGCGGAGGAAATCCACGTTGGGGCTGACGATAGGAGGCGGGTGGGACCCCATCGGCTGGTCGACCTTGAACAAAGTGCTGAGCAGTTCCAGGAATGCCCTGTGCAGCGGGGAAGAAGGTTCGCGGCCCTGCCGCATAGTCAGTCTCTACTTCAGCTGCGAGAGGCCCTGGTACGGCACGATATCCGTATTGTTGCTGGCCACGTCCGAAAGCGCCGGTAGCAGCCAGCGAGGGGTACGTCGGCTGATCGGGTGAAAAGGGTTTATCACTTGTGCCTAGGAGGTCACGATAGTGGGAAGAAGACCACTGATGAGGGGGAATAACGTTGTCTCCTGGTTGAATCGCCCCCGAAGGTTCCTCGCCTGCTTGCTTGAGACGACGCAGTTCCGCCGACGATAACCCCCCACTGAACGAATGTGGACGTTCCTTCGCTTCACCACTAGCCGCAACCTTGAGTTGGGGAGGTCCCCGCAGAGTCTGGCTGGCTGAAGACAACGCAGACTCGTGAGAATCTAAGGTATCTGTGGAGGATACTCGAGAATGAGAAGGTGAAAGTTGATGATCCGAACCCAGAGGTGAGGAATCGATGCTGGCTTCAGAAGCTGTTTCCAAGGGACTAGCTTCATTATATTGGACGACGGCTGCAGCGGCGAGTTTGGATTGAGGCGGTGTCTTTATGGGGCCATGGATATCGTCTGCGAGCTCTGTAACTGAACCGAGTTTCAGTCTGGCGATGCCCTGCGCAAGATCCCACTCCGAGGCTGCGCCAGCATCGACTAACTGGCCAGTCCCGTTGAATCGCCAGCGGTGGCCACTATTGTTGGAGGCGGTGACATGACGCTCAGAGCGATTCGATTCCGCTGGATAACCTGGGTTCTCGGAGATGCTGGTGCGAGGAGGCATGGTAAATGGTTTCTGAACTGCGAAAAAAGGTGTAGGCTGGAAGCTCGAAGACAATTCTGTGGGAGAGTCTTGCGCTGCGGATAAATTCCAATTTTGCTGGAAATGCACTGGCTAAGCAAACCTGACACGAGGCATGCACGAGTACTCGCCTCTTGTACGATGTCGTTATTAAGCCGTTGTATTTCGCGTGGATGCGTCCAGGCAAGTGTGCCGGATGATTGCGCACGGGTAGGGAAGGATATCGATGAGACTGATTCGCGTGCAGTGTACAAACTGTCCGTTGATGCAGTAGTACCGGGGACCACCTTTTGCATTTAAATCTGTGTGATCGACGGGGTTAGACATTGGTAGAAAGCAGAGATGGAAAGGGACCCACCAGTAAATTAGAGTGGATGTGCGTCCAATGATGAATGCAGGATAAAAAGGTGCTTGAATTGGTATGAGACAATAATCAAGTGATGCTATGGATATAGGATACGATGCTGAGCTGCGTAATTGACAAGATAGATAGGGCCTTCGTCGACCTTTTGACCAGCTACGGGGGAGGAGAAGGACGAGCAGCAAAGATCTAGGAAGAAAGCACAAGATAGGTATAAAAAGATGACCAGGAACGAGGCGTCAAGGGGTCGTGAGCACTCTGGTCGCGTGTTGTGAGTCAGGACTGAGGCAAAGCCGCTGGGGTATAGAGAAGCTGATGGTGGTTGAGGGTTTTGTAGTTCTGGAGTGTGATGGTAATGGAATGAGGTAAAGGGGAGGTCCTAGTAGAACTGTGCAGGGTTTTGATCGA
>JBBPUO010000241.1:18399-29804 GCA_038094755.1 Caloboletus firmus | reverse complement strand
CCGACCACGTTTTTTCGTCTGTGCCATGGCTGGGCGGTGGGTACTACACGGAGGGGAACCTGAAAGACAAGAGCGTCCCGAAACGAAAACTTACAAGACGCGTCCAATATTAGTGGCGCAAGAACTCTATAACACCGATTTGGTAACACCACGTGATTCTCCACTTTGGCGCCACAAGCGCGAACTCCCATTGGGCACCGCACCGAACTTCACAACCTGATGAGGCTCAAGCTGAAAAGCGCACTCCTTGGACACGAGCCTGCGAAAACTTGTACAGGTTGGTCGGAAACGGTTTATTACATTTTAAATCCTCTTGTCGTATCCAATAAGATAACATTGATCAGCAGTCACATGGAAGGTGGCCAACCCGAATCTGATATATCTCGCCGGTATGTCGTGACGAACAATATACACACCCATTTCAAATCCTCTCGCACACAGCGCAGACGATCAAGTCAAGAGAACGCCATCAAACAGTACACTCAAAAATTTACCCATCGCGGCACTTGCTTGCCCATCGAAAAACGCAAGCCACGATCATCTTACCCAAGACGGTGAGGTTAAATTAGCTCTCTGCTGACGTTCAGAACTTCCTAGGCTCATCTCGTGGGTGCTGCGAGAGCAGAGGACCACGATCCCGCTGGAGGGATCCACAGCGCCGGGGACTCGATGCCGGTTCCACCCGATTCATTCTCGACTCACTCACGCTGACTATTCTCGCATAAAGCCTCTTGATCTAGAGAGACCGGAATTCCAGGGGAACGGAGAAGGGTGGAAAGGCACTAGCATTGACTGCGGCAGTTACTGTACGAACCCCGAAGACTTCTGAACAAGTGTCGCTCGTCGATTCGAAGGCTATAGGTAAATAACTTGCAAGTCTGTCGATCTTGGGAACGTACAAACTATATTCAAGTACTCGGAGCAACACGTTGGAATGGACCCGAGTCGCTGGTGATTCATCCGTACAGACAGGCGAACAATTTGGGAAAGCACTTTGTGGGTACCCTGTACTATTTCATGAACCCGCGAGGCAATGTGGACACGTCACACGACGTTCTGCGGATGAGTTAGCTGGTGGCTCGGCCGAGCGCAAAACACAAGGCAGTTGTCGAGATTTAGCTATGCGGACCTCGATGGCCAGATGTCTTGATCAATCATCTCTTGCATATATATAAAACTTCTCGCGTACTACACTGGCTGCTGCCACGTGGTTGTAACCAGACTACGGCTCAAACACGGTGATAACCTCAGTGTGAAGATGGGTAATCGATGAAAAAAACAGCCTCATGTCATTCGGGGAAGACAAACTAGGAGCTTGCCAAGGTTTATCACCGGGAGAATAATTCATGCACGCTCAAAAACCCTCGGCCCCGCCATTCATATAGTACTATGACCCTTGTGTGTGAGCAGACGTGACATTCAATGGGAGGGTCTGCCATGCAGGCATGGAGCAACCCTGGGAAATATCAGCAGTTAGAGACCTCTTGGCCATGCGTTCACTAACCTCCAGTGACAAACTGTGGGTGGTCAACGGGACGGAAGTCCGCAATTAGAGGTTTCCATGGAAAAGGCACGCGAAACGTTCGGTGTTTACCGAGTGATGTTTGAAGCCGCATAACAGTATAAACTTACAGATCTCATGAGAGCGCACAAGGCCATATCTGGAATCTGTCGCTTTGTTAATTTATTGCCTCAGGAACTTCCACACTGGCACGGAACTCAAATACTATAGAGTGTTAGTGCTGATTGGACCTATAGAAAGCAGACGCGGGAGCACTTGTCGGAGTCATAAGCGCGTTGTGCGCAAAGTTTCGGGCTGGATCGTTAGGGGAGAGCGTCGATGCCATGTGCCATGTTACTGGGTCCGAACTGATCTTTTGCGCTATCCTGGGAGTACGAGGAGGTTTGTGGCATTTGTGGAACATTCGTAGGTCGTAACGCGATTGGCGGAGGAGGTAGACCGCGATCTCCACACTTCATGAGATCCGAATTTCCAAGCGAGCGGTTTTTTTTGCTGTTGTGGGGGAACGGAACCAGAAGGGACGATGGATCCGCGAACGCCCCGATCGATGGAGTGGTGGGAGGGTTGCAATGAATACGGGAACAAGCAGCTCGGTAGCACAGAGGCAACGTGGGGTCGGTCTGAATAGGTTGATGTGCTAGCGGAAAGTGCTGCCGTCTCGCCAAACTGGCTAAAAGTAAATTCATCTCCGGCAGTACAAAAGCTTGGCACCGTCTGGAGTCCGTCGTGTGAACGTGGTGAAGGGATTGGGCCGGGAGAGGGAATTGTGCGTGGCGAGTATTGTGAGGATAAGATGTTCGTGGCGACTGGAGGGTTCGCTGTGGGGACCTTGGTCTGGGTCAATCCTACGTATCCTTCTTGTCGGGGTTCATGTAGCGAACCTAAGCTTAATCCTTGGATTCCGTCTGCCGCCCTTCCACCGATTTCTGCGTGGGCAGGTCGCCAACATGCTTCTTGAATTAATGGCTCAGCTTTGGGTCTACGCCTTTCCTGGTTCAGAGAACCTATTGCATTAGGTATCCCAGAAGGGTGAGAAGTAGGGATAATAGGAATGTTTCGCTGGTTTCCGAGTGTTGTGGCAAGAGAAGCTGGTCTGCCAGACGATAATTTTTTATACGCGAGACTGTGTGTATCAGATAAAAGCTCTCCCCATCATGTCAGACACAGAATGCGTGAGACTATCGATGGCATCAATGTCCTCAGCCGCATTGACGAGAGGTCGAGAGTCACGCCTCGCTTGGCTGACCGTATTCGAACCTTCCGGAAATCTGGAACCACTATTGTTGCAGAGCTATGAAATGAAGGTTGAAATCAATAGGATTGGGATGCGTACCTTGGAAGTGCTAAAGGCGGAAGAAATGGCTGCCCACCTTGCTTAACGGTGGGTTTAGTGTGATAATTGACCAGAGGTGGAGGGCTAGTCGTGCTATTATGATTTGAAGGAGGAACACACGAAGTCCTTGTGGACTGGCTATCCGAGGAATGAGGGGATGATAGTAATACAGGGCGAGAATTAAGGGGCAGAAGGGGTGTCATGGACGATCCGTAATGCGGGACTACACTTGAAGGCGGTATTGGTGACGTTGAGGGTAGCCGATTGGACCATTTAAAGCCGGTGACCACACTTGATGGGTCAGACGGCGATGGATCAGATGGGTGCCAGGTGGCAGTAGATGAGAGTGGTACTTTGGCGTCTTGAAGTATGTCCTTCCTTGTAACTACAGAATACGAAATTGGATCTGAGAGAGCGTATAGCAGTGCTTCCCCAAGAGCACAAGCAGTAGAACCGTGTGAGAACGGCGAAGGGGATTGTGACGGGGACGGTAATTGAGAGGACGGCGCCTCTACTACTTCCTGGGGTAAAGTTTCGGGGCGCACCACACCGGATGCTTCAGCGGTACTTGTCATCTGGAGATCGTCAAACGCTGGTGGGGGACGTTGCTCGTCGACGAGCGAATACAAGGGAACATCCTCTTGATTGACCTCGACCGATGGCTGGAGCGAACCATCAGGCAGGCCGTCTCCGAGAGACACGGCTGCAGGTGGTTGGATGACCACTGGCACAGCATCAGCCACAACCTCTTCGGATAAATTAGATAGTTGCCCGTATTCCTCGAAGGAAGGTGGTGAAGATGAAGGAGGGGTTACCAGTTGTTGCTCCAATGGCGGAGGCGAAGGTATGCGTAGACCCGAAGCCCCATGAATACTGAGTACTGAAGTACTGTGGGACTGAGGCTCTATCGATACAGTTTGGGATTGATGGAGCACTGGACGAGGATTTTGAACTCCAGATCGAGGAGTGAAGTTTTGTGATGAAGAGTAAGATGCGAGAGGATTAGCCGGGTACAACGAACGAGCCACGGACATGGAGTTTGTGATCTGGAACACCGGCAGAAGTGACGGAGGACACGTCGCACTCATTTCAGGACTGGTAGAACCTCGCAACGGGAACCTATGCGTAGCAACACTACTGTAGTATAGATCAGAGGGGTTGAATGACTGCGAAACATCTGAACTGGTGTCAAATAACGAAGTCGAGGGCGATGTTCTACGATGTGGTACACCACACGATACTTGACCACCACCACCTATCGGCAGAGCGGAGGAGGACGCATGTTTGATCGGCGGTAGAGCGGGAATGTTGCTCGAGGTCGAAGACTTGTCGCTCAGTGCGCTCGCATAGAGGCGTTGAGCAAACGACAGACCACGTTCAGGGGATCCGGGGTTGCCAAGATGTGAGGGCACAAACTGCAAATCGGCTTTTCCCTTTCTCGATGGTTGTCTCCTCTCGATGGTATAACACAAGGCACGGTCGCGGGTTTCCCCAGTCTTCACAGCACTCGCATATGCTTGAGCAGGAGTTACCACGCCAACCTCACTGACGCTGAGTGGGTCCCTAGCATTCCGACCATCTGCAGAACAGATTGACCTATGGTCATCAGTAGGGTCACTGACCCATCCAAGGCGATGAGCTCAAACCCGTTGTATCGAAAATAACGCACCGTCCACTACCACGTCCAAGTCCGAAGTGCGAGCTCGCGCCATCATGCCAACTCATTCGCGCTTTGTGGTTGGCACTTGGGGAGATCACGGTTGCGAGTAAAATGGTAACAATCTGAACATGAGTACAAGCTGCAACGAGGCTAACGTACCGTTTCAAAGCGCTCAGGGACACTGACAGGCCTGTGTAAGCTGCTTGGGCTGAGAATCTCCGCACGTTTACCAACCAGCGTGTACTTATCCACGTCAGGCAACATTAGCGGGAGAAGGAACAACTCTTGGCGGACCTGGAGGCAAGCCATGGGCTTCGTCGTGTTACCTCGAGGCACAACTTCAAACACGTTACACAATATAGCCAGGCAGCTTGGGAACGAAACATGGGATGGACAGTCGGACGTATTCCAATGAAGATACTCAAACATGTGTACATGTGGTTCTACAAATCCACTAGGTGACGAAAAAGAAAGAACTTGAAGGGCCACTTCGGTCAGCCACTTTGGCCACAGTAATCTGGTCACAGAAATTTGCTAAAAGAAGCCGCCGCCGTTGTCATCCCAGCCTTCCTGATAACCTGCAAAGCAAAATTCAGGAATCAAACGGCGCGCAAGCTCAGTACAGACCCTGCTCAAAGCCCTCTTCTCTCTCGTATTCGTTATGATCCTCAATGGCATCCATAAGGAGAGCACCGCCTACCAGGCCTGCACCACCTACATCCCAAAATCCAAGTTAGCTTCAATCACATCGAAATACTACCTCCACAAACCTGCCAAAAGTGCTGTTCCTACACCAGGTCCTTTCTTCTGTTGGGCGCGCGGTTCCTCAACGTAAACAACACGTTGTTCGGGATAACCTAAAAAACCAGGTATTTTACACATTAGTGCATATTGAGACGTTTCGCGGAACCCAACACACCTCTGTTCTCGGGAGAATATGAACGATTTGCGTAACCAGGAGCGCCATACGGTGGACCACCGACGTATCCACCTGGCGGGGCATTGTAGGCGCTTTGAGGAGGATAATACCCCCCATATCCCTGCTGCGGGGTAGGACCGTATGGGGAGCGGTTGTAGGAGCGATCAAGGGGAGGACCAGGCGGGGCTGCGAAGCCCTGGGGAATAGGGCCAAGGGGATGTTCCCAGGATGAACGCGGAGGTTGCTCGCGTGTGTTCACGTAAAACCTAAATATCAGGATGAGCACAGTTCGCGAATACTATCAGTGGGTGGCACACCATTGCCTATACCTGCACGGCAAGATAATCAGTGCCAATCGGGGGAGGGTGGGGGGAGATACGGACTCCCAATTGTACTGTTGTATCCAACCATAGGGAAGTTCTCTCGTATCCAGGTTGGGGGGAGGAGATGCCATGCTGGCGGTAAGAGAAACGACGCGTCGGTCTGTGTGAGAGAATGGCGATGGACTTTATAGGCCGTGCGCGCAGGAAGCAGTGCACATGATTTGTGTCTTGTAGACATCGCTTTGCTGTCGTTTATTACGCAGCATTTACTTACACAGCGGCCCGAGCAGAGACACATTTACAAGGCAATCCCCAGACATTTTGGCATGTTCAACAAACCAGCGCCGTTATCATGTACGCAGTATCCTGTATCGTAAAGAAATATCGACAAAAAACACGTATAGTATCAGCAAAACGTCATCAGAAAACCAAACCAACGATGCTTGATGTGCTCAGAACGAAATGAACACCTGATCATTGCTTCCGGTCATTTACTTCCTTTTATCAGCCTTTTTCGCCTTCTTGGCAGGTGGAGGAGTGGGCTCTTCGTCCGACTCTTCGCCCGAACTTCCATCGTCTGATACCTTGTCCTCAACATCTTTCTCTCCAATCGATTCATCGTCAGAGGCTGCTTCTGACTGTTCATTATCTGATGACGCGACAGTTTCCACTGTTTTAGGTGCGGGCTTCGCTGGCTTCTATTGTTGTTCAGAATCTGAATACGTAAGGCTGATAAATAACTTACGGAAACGACCTTCTTTTCGGGCTTCACGGCGGGCTCAACTTCTTTCCTTGCCGTCTTGGAAGTCCCCTCTGATGGGACATGGTTTGGATGTGACGCATTGTATTTGGCCAGCTCCTCCTCGTGAGTTAGTTTGGCAGCACTCACTCTGTCAAAGTAAGGCTAGCCACGAAGACATGAGGGGTTGACAACGAAAAAGAGTTCTTGCACGATTACCTGTTTCTTGTCCGAAGAAAGGGAATTCCATTGCTGAGAGATTAGACCCATAAGTTCCCTGTACTGGATGTCCGGGTTTGCTGTGCGAACAGTATTTCGAATCTCGTTCTGGAAGAGGATGTACGCAGAGGGAGGGGCCTTGGGAGCATTAGGATCCTTGGGCTTTTTCTCTCGCTTTCTTCGTTTACCGCCCTCGTCCGTCCCACCCAAGATCGTGAGCTTGCGTTTCCTCGATGGGGCAGGAATCGCGTCTATGGAAGCCTGCAATGCCTCGACGACCTCAGGATCGTCAAGGGGTGCTTTGGCGACTACCTTGGCGAGTGCCTCTGCGAAATTACCGAACTGGCGCATCGCCTCGGCAGCAGTGGATAGTTTTGTGATGAACTGCAGATACAGGGAGCATTCAGATAAGTTGTCATTGTCACGACGCGCACACTGACCTCAGCCCTCGTCGTGTCCGCATCAGAGGACTGTTCCTTGGAAATTTTTGGGGCCATGACCAGAAGTAAGCGTGGATACGCGTTTATAGAGTAGTTCGGGAGAGAGAGACAAGGAAAACTTGGTAGTGTGAAAATCGACTAGAGTTGTTGATAGTTGCAATTATAAGCTTTTGTTTGTTGATGCCTATTAGGTTCGTTAGATTGAAACCCAACTAACTATCAGGTAAGCATTGCTATTCATACAATTATCGGCTGGCCCACACGAGGTGCCCTACACGACTGAGGCGATGGCAATGGTTACATACCTGTAATAAGAGAACTCGTAAAGACCTGGGAGAGCCAACAGCATGCAGTCAGAACCTACTGTTTATCGCGCAAGTACGAAGGTGCGCGGTTCCTTGTCGAGACTTGGTCCGTATAGAATCATGCGGACCGGAATGCTGGCGTCGCTCGTCGTGGTCAGGGCATAGAACGTTGGCATCCTGGGCTTGCAGACGTTGGACACTGGACGGTCGCTCCAGAAAGGCTCCAGTGCACTGCTTTCGGGGGAAGCCATAACTTGTGCCGTCGTGCCGTTGATGAATTTAAAACAGCGCTTGAAGCGGAGACAAAAATGAGGGCGACGCTAATTGCTCCCTTGGCTGGTCAGTGCGCCTCAATCCTCAGCACCATCACAGAGACAGAACTCGCAGGCGGTTGAGCGTGGCGACCTGTTGAACGCCCTGCGAAAGGTGAAAAGGCCTGTATACCGTCTGCGTTTCTTCTCTTCTTTTCCGCGTCTCGTTTGCACAGAAATAAGCCGTTTAGTGTTGCCCAAAAACGCTTGAGAACAAGGGACGGCAGAAAAAAAGAGAAAATCTGTCCAGATGGATAGTATGTACCCGAATGTGCCAAATCAATGGCCGCAGAATGTCCCCGACTCCCAGCACGTCCATGTTGACGGCGCACCGTCCTCAAACGACGACTGGAAAGACCGTTCGGCGTCCAACACTAGTGCGGGTGGGTCAGCTGCTGCGCAGCCAAGCTTGGATCTGAGCGACTTTGGCTTGGGCGATATACCGGGTAAGCACTTCTCCAAGCGCCCACCAACGAGCTCGCTTCATCGCTCTCCAATAAAGCTGTTGACATTTTTGTCCAACAGGTCCGTCGACGTCTGCCTCAATATCACCGCCCCCTCAATCGTACTATGCCCATCCATATCAAAGCTTCTACATCTCCACCGTCCCTGCTCCATACAATTCCATGGCATATGGAGCTATGGCTTGGCCGAATTCCTCAGCACCCTTACCACTCTCGAGTTATTCGACACTAAATGGTGCAACTACGTCGTCGCTATCGCAGCCCTCGATGTCGCAACAGCAGATGGCATCTCCCCCACCCCCTCCACCCCCTCAGCCCCAACTAATGATCGAGTAAGTGGATTAGCACTTCGGGTTTACGGTGACTAATACTCATCCCACAGCCCCGCATTGACGACGATCAGTGATACGGAGACTGTTCGACCATATTCACAACCTTCCAACCAAGTGGTGCCAGCAACCCAGCCAGCTCAGTCACGACAACAACAACCCCAATATCAGTATCAGCAACCTACATTATCGATTAATCCTTCTTATGTCCTTCCGTCGCATTTTTACTCGCATTCCCCGCAGCATCAACATACGCAATCTCCACCTGCCACGCTGTCTCCTCATGTCCTTCATTCTCCATCCACTTCCATGACCGGTGTCTTGTCTTCCTTTTACTCTCCGTCCACGTCATCTACATCAACTAGCACTTCCGCAGTCCCGATTAACCCTCAGGCCCGAAAGGACAAATTCTCGGCTGATATCAGACCTCTTCTTTTGCCCAATTCATTCACTGGAGCTGGCGCTGTCAATTCTCTTGTTTTGCACATCGACAACTTTGGTTCCCAGGATGTAGACCCGACTACCCGGCTGGAGATATTGACGAAAATCAGAGACAACGCCGGAAATCATTATTTTCGAGCATGGCTGGAGAATATCGCTGCGATGGACATCACTCGCGAATGGTTGAAGACCGGTCTCATGGCTAAGAGCGATAGTCTTTTAGTTGAAACTATAATGCCGTTGCTGCATGTCAGTTTGATTCTAGTTGTTGGAGCACGAGATGAGCCTGATAAGCTCCCTTTAGATCGTGGATAGGCTTCCTATGACGGTCGATGCCCTGAGGGCGTCGAAGCTGGGCAAGATCATTGTCAAACTGGTTAAGGAACCACCAGCACCAGGTGAGCGCCATTTCAGCGTAATTCATTCTAGCCCTGCATCCAATGGAGATATACATACGTCTGCCCCTGCATTGAAACGTGCTCGTCTGTCGTATCATAATCTAAGCGAAAAACCTCATGTATCTAACAATTGCCTGTTTGTCATTGTCCCGCCGCAGCGATCAAGGATATGGCGTCGAATTTAGAGCGGAAATGGCGTCAATTGGTCGAAACTGCCACGAAACAGGCAGAAAGCAATCCGACTGAGGGTGGGTCACGTCACTTTGTTTCCGTGGTCCCACGAGCGCTAACTTTCACTTCAGATGCGAAACTAAAGAAACGGAAGCTGAGCGAACCACCGGCTGCTAAAGCACCACCCCCCGCGAAGAAGGCTGCCGTCACACCTACAGCAACCGCCTCCAAGGTAAATGTGAAGAAGGAGGCGAAGCCAGTATCCCTACCCGTCAAGGATTCGCGATCGGATTCATCATTTTTCTCGGCTCCGAAGCCCAAACCGAAGTTGCCCAGCTTTAAGAAGGCCCCAGTGACTGTCAAGAAGGAGCTGGATACGAATGTCGCCCAACCGTCGTCGATCGATCCATTTCAGGAAGCGCTCAAGTCCATGGGTAAAGGACGAAAAGCGTCTCCAGCCGTGTCCACGCCCCCTTCGATTCCGGCAGTGGGCACACCTCCCGCAGCCAATGCCATTGGTAAGACGAAGCGAAAGTCCGTCTCGTGGGCGCCGGAAGGTCAACTGGAGTCGATCCGGTTGATCGAACGCGCGGTCTACGACGATGATCCAGTAGATGTCAGCCTTCTGCTCTATTTTCACGTGTACTGTACATTGATATCGCGTGTCTTGGACTCGTCCGATAGGGTATACATACTGCACACAGTCTTCGCGATCTTGATCGGGGAGAAGGAGCGGCGTTGCATGCACATTTGTTCGAAGAACTCATTGACTGGACGGACCCAATAAGTGAGTCGCTGAGATCATGATGGGATCTGTTCGATCGCTAACAGCGCGGACCAAAATTCCCTTCTTACAGCCATCGATATCCCGATGGATATTGAACTGACCCAACGCGGCCTGCAGAGCGTGGAGAAGACTACTCAAGAGGAACGAGAGCAGACTGCATTGGGTGCGCTATATATGAACGCGGCGCAGATACCAGACAGTCCGGTTGAGCCTGCCACAATGATTCCGGAGGAGGATGTAGACACAGACATCAAGTTGATGACGGTGGGACCAGAGAGCGATATCATCTTTTGGAGTGGGGCTGCACAGTCGCCCCAGGTGTCCGTTGCGGACCTGGTAAATCAGCTCGCGGCTGGTGGCGTGGACCACCCAATGAGCGACTCCACGGCGGGTAGCAACGGTCTGCCGGTGGGCTTTGACCCGAACATCCTGTCGTCTATCCCACCGGAACAGATGCAACAGTTGATGCAGCAGGCACAGGCGCTGCTCCATCCGGGGCAAGTGCCGAGTGGTAGTGGACAGCCTCCGTCGTTTGGTGGTGCAAACCAGGCGCCGTCGGGTTGGAGTTCCCCGGGCCAGTTTCAAGAGTTTGGGCAGGAGTTCGCTGGGGACGATGTCGGCGCTCGGGCTCGATGGGCAGCTGACAGGGGACGAGGGCGCGGGGTTCGTGGACGCGGTGGTCGAGGGAGGGGTGATGAGGGCTCGTTTAGAAGTAGTAAACGAAGACCATGCAGTTTCTTTGCGGAAGGAAGGCGAGCATCAATTACATCTATCAATGTTGAGACCGGACAAAAAAACTGACGGCCTGTCCTTTTCGCGGTTTGCAGATGCAGATATGGCGACCAATGCGACTTTAGTCATGAACTGATATTCTAGTGCACGTTTACTAAACTATTCCACGAACCGGTTTTCGTCTTTCTCGTTTGCATGCGGTACTGTTTATGAGCATGTGTTGATTACTTGGTCAATCAACGGACCCGCGGCCAGTCGGGGTTTTCCCCTATCGATCAATCGCATCATGAAACGAGGTTAATCTGCGAGCTT
>JBBPUO010000240.1:0-29247 GCA_038094755.1 Caloboletus firmus | reverse complement strand
TTGAAGCTGGCACATGTTCGGGACTGCAAAGGTGTATTGTTATGGAATATTACATAAGGAAGGGGTCGAAGGGTGCGCAAGTGAGGTGAAATAACGTGTCAATGTGACGGTAATGACAGCATGGATGGGCGGAGGGTTGAGGAGCGTGTTTATCAGGGATGTGGAGATAAATAAGAGACAGAGACCCATTGGCCGACCATTCCACAGACCCACCCAGAAGCGAGTGATCAGCCGCCATAATCAACACGGTATGGCTAGAAAGAAAAAAGAGAAAGTGGGAGGGGCTGGAAATAAGGTGAGCTGGAACAGCATCTGATTGATAGGATCGTGGGATTGCTGACGAAGCTGACCGGACGATGATGGTGATGAAAAGGGAACGACAAGCAAGGTGAGGCTGAGTGTTCGGGTGTGCAGGGAAGACGACTGAGACTCACCCTATACAGAACAGCAAGGTAGGGGAGACGTTTCTTCTCGAGGAGCAATCGAGTGCAAATGGGAGCGGCTGACTCGAAACCTCAGTGAAGCACAAACTGGCCCTCGATGATCGCGCTCAGAAAGCCATCTTCGGGTATGCAAGGCTCGACTTGATCGAGAATAAGAATGAGATCCGCTTTGGGACCTGGAACAACCGCCCATTAGAGACGCAACAGGTGAGGCAGCTGGTGCAGTCGTTCCTGACCAAAGGGGCGGACCACTTTTCGTTCACAAAGGCAATACCGTTGGTGGTGAAGAAGGGCAACGTGAAGAGGGAGAGTTATGTGACGAGCTACGCGACGGGGGCTAATACCACGATGGACCTGCCCATGCTGGAGATGGAGGAGGATGCGAGAAGGAAAAGGAAGCTCATCACCGCAGGAGGTCAATACTGACTGCACGCCGTGGTGGAGTGGACCAACATGCTGAGCAAGCAGCATGGGGAGTTGGCGAAGCACCGACGTACGCTGGAACGACAGGCTAGCCAAGCAGTGGCGGCGATGCCAACGCTGACACCGATCGACAAGGAGAACTGTGGACGGAAGGCAAAGCAGGACGCCCTGGAAGAGACGCTTGCACTCAGGGGACAATGGATGGTCGTTCTTTACAATGCAGATGAGCAGACCATTGCGTGACATCCCCCCGGCCCTGTCGGGGACTGCGCAACTGGAGCATCCATTCATGACTAACGGTAGACCTGGGCCTCCGTAGAGAAAGTGACTCGCGAGCTCGGCCTTCACCTCTCCGAGAATGAAAGTGAGCACGTGTATAGACAGACCCCGGAAGAGGGTCTCATACACATGTTCCGCACCCTGAAAGAAGGAAACAAGACCTACATTGACGTCGAACCACGGGATGGGGTGACCGGAGCGCCAAGGAAGTGGGCGGAACTTCTGTCGCAAGACTATGTTTGGACCTTCATGGAGCGAGCAGAGCCGATGGGGATCCATCTGTTTGACGGCAAGACAGACATGAAGCTGCACCGCTTTCACAAGACGATAATGGGGACATTAGGCAGGGTGAGCGAAATCGGTCTCGCTTTCAACTTAACCTGCTGCTTACTCACGACCAACTTACTCGACGTCAGGTTCTGTCATACATGGCAATGCAAATGGAAGACTACGTGAGCTCTTGCTTCAATGATGTGCCTGTTAACGAAGGGGGGGTGGATGACCTAATCAAGGCGTCATATGACCAGGATCCATTGCAGCAAAGCTCTGCGCGGATACAGCTCCGATCGATCTACCAAACCATGACGATGTACGAAGCCAGGGAGAAGGGGGCAAGGGATGCCAGATATGCCATCCGGGAATGCTTCGACAACGCCTTCGTCGAGCATCTCGGGTCGATGTCAGAAGTAGAAGAGCTGTTCAGGAACCAGCTGTCATACCACTGGAAGAAGGCAGTGGACGAATACCTGAAGGACGTGATCAAAGAACTCCCCCAGGTCATCACCATGATCACGACGACGGACGCACCGATGGATGATGATGAACGGGAGATGCTGGACTCGCTGCAATGGAGCGTTGTGAAGGTGAAGGTGCTCTGCAGGATCTTGGCCATGAGCAAGCCGGAGAACATGTCTGCGATGGTTCCCTTCATGTCACGCAGCGTGTACACCCACATGGCGAAGAGGCTTGAAGTGATCAACGAGGCACTGAAGGAGGTAATGTCTGCTGGCTTCCCTCTGTGTCACACCGCAACCCCCTGCATTGCACATTTCAGGACCTCACTGAAATGCGCAATGTACCTTGTCGTCCATCCGGAGGTACGACGCTGACCCATCTCATTCATTTTTCAGGTCTCTCGGTAGTGGGAACTGTTGATCGACATGGCACCTACCATCGGCAAGTATTGGACGCCCGGGTCTGCGTCCGCGTCCACTGTCAGGGCAATCCAATCTCACTGTGACATACAAGAGGACTGCCGTTTCCACGCGGTCCGTTCAGTAAGTCATTCATTCTCAACACCATCTGGTCGGTTGACCTAGGGTGGTCCCCTCACAGTTCGTTTATGTGGTGTGGAACCACTACCCGTCCTTCATCAATATGCAAATCCAACTCAAGGGTCTTGCCATCCCGTCCCAGATCGCCGTGCAGAACAAACTGTTGGCACTCTTTGGCATCAACAGTGATGGCCACGAGACGAAGGAGCTCAAAGAAGCACGTGCAGTGACAGCCGGTTCCACATTGAACAAGAGAAAGGCGGGCGCGATGACGACGACCACAACTGCCACCACGGCAATGAAAGGCAAGGCAGGAAAGAGGAGAGAGAATGAGACGAAAGGGAAGAACAAGGGCAGGGTAGTCAGTAAGAAGAAGGTGGCCATGTCCAGCGATTATGACGACGAAGACACGGACGAGGAGTTAGAGCCGGAGTTGGAGTTGGAGGACTGCGACAGCGAGGAGGAAGACAAGGACATCGACAAGGACAGTGAAGAAAGACAGACAAAGCACAGTTGCATTTGACACGAGAACACGATGCGGCAACACCGGGCGACCATTGCGCGGCATGAGGAGTGGAGTGAGACCCACACTCTCCTCACAGGAAGCAGGCAGGACAGAAGAGAGAAGCACGCGCCAGCATTGAACTTCGCCAAGTCTCCCCCCAACTTCAATGAACTGTGGAAGAAGGTGTCCCGCCTCTTGAAGGAATGCCTGACCGTCACCATGCGGGGCCTTGCACTCATCGACTGGACGACCTGGGAGTGGAAGAACATCCCTTCGAATTCCTTCTCTCGCGTGATGCGCTCGTTTGCGGCGTCCGCGATCGCAGAATCCAGCGCCATTGTGTCCTACTGACACGAGCTGATCCTCTGTCACCCAGATGGAGGTGCGGCGGTCTTGCACATGCACATCCAGGACACGGTCAGACAGTACCTCGTTCCAAAGGATCCTGGACAGACTGTGGAACTTCATCAGACTTCTCTCAAGGACTCGTTCAGCACCTCCTCTCAAGGCACTCGCTGGGCCTGCAGGTCACGCAGCGTGCTCACCAAGGGCAACCTTCCGCCGGAAGGATGCATCACCTGGCCTGATGGGATATATGTCTCCTGGCCGGAGCAAGGACCCATCATCCATCTCATCCAGGTGGAGATAGCCCAGCTGGATCATGAGAAGGCTCTTGGTTCGCAGCAACGTGATGTCCAGAGGGCAGTCAACGCGGTCCAGAGCCTGAGAGTCGTATGGCACAATCCGACCAGCAAGGCAAGCCCCCAGGAGAACCCACGTCTCGATGACGATGTCGCGGTCGCTCTCCGAATTCTGGTCAATGTGAGATTCTTGCATGTCTTTGCATCTGACCCCTCACCATCTCGACAGGCCTTGAATGTCAACACCTACCGACAGCGCGCGATGCAGACGTGCACCGTCCCGTTTGACCCGGCTGTGGCAATGGCGTCCATGCAACGTCTTCGGATTGTCACCAGGGATGAGGTTTCGAATGAGCACAACGGCAACGACTTCCTCATGGGCGTGTCGAAGATGCTATATGACGTTGGCCTTCTGACCAAAGCTGACTGCATCCAACATCTACGGGAACTCACCAGGCAGTACGAACAGTGGTTGGACGCACAGGCCGAAAGGGCGGAGAGCACAGTCGCTGTGTTCCAGTTCATGAAGTACGGTAGGTTGCAACAGCCAGCGGAGGACAAAAGGGATGATGATGCCGATGCCTACGCACAAGCATCTGACAAGGATCCTGGCATGCTGGGATCGGATGAAGAGGCTCCGCCCACCTCGGAAGGGAGCCCGGATGATACCAGCGGAAAGGTCTGTGACATCATCGCATTCCATCGTCCGTTCAATTCGTGACATAGCTCCTCTTACCAGGAACGGATATTGTTCGATCTCCTGATCGACGACCCCGCACTCTATGTGGACTACCCGACCACCTCTACCGGCAAGTTCCTCTCGAATGCCCCTCCACCTTCCAACCAACTGGCTTTGGTTCCCGCCCCTTCCGGTGAGTCCCCACCTAATTATTCCCATCGCTGCTCCCCCTCTCTCTTTGAAATGTGCGGTTGGTACACGCAAGGATATTGCGCATTTTGATGTGCTCCTGAAAATGCGCGATATGGAGAGGCGCGTCTTGCTCATCTCTTTTCTTCACCATTGTCGTATATTGTCTTGTCTCGCCGTGCACCATCGTTGAGTATGCCCAATGTTCGTCAGATACACGTCGTCCACCAGCCACAGCCATGTCCCTGTCAACCCTCCATACAAAACGTTTCAGTTCACACCTCGCGGAGGTCCAAGAGATTGAAGAATCCGTCGAGCATGCCCAACCCTCAGTCAAGCCTGTCGATCCCATTGCAGATTACACCACCCCCAAGCACAACGACAACGACGCTTTCACAGCTGCTCCCATCCCCATCGCAACGCAGATCCTTCCCTTCCAGCATCGCGCCCTCGCTCTACAATAGTCCCGAAAACGTGACCGGGCACTCACCCTCTTGTCGACAGGATCGAAAGATGGTCACACAGCAGAGCCGCGCATGCCAAAACCTTCAACCTCCAAACCATCTAGTGAGTTCTTCTGCTGCTCTTTAATATACTTCTCATCGTGTCGCCCGGAACTCAATAGAACGTGCGTCGAAGCGCAAGAAGGTTTCTGATTCCGCCAACATGTCCACATCCCACGTCCCATCCTCCTCAATCCCTGTCCCTGTCAACAAGAGCTTTTAATCAGGCGTGATACGATCTTTTTTGGTGCATTTCCATCTCTCTTTCGCTCTAACTCCCTCTCTCACTATCCCTCAAAGGTCTGTATAGCTCCATTCCCCCCCCCCTCCCGCTTACCATCTACAACATCATGTCCTTAGTCCATGTATCTGGACGCAAAAATGTTCTTTTTTGCGGCGTTCGTTTTCTCTGATATTTCGCACGCTGAAAAGCATATTGACTGATATGACATACATAAGCACGACCTCCTCATGTAGTTACTTCGCGAGCAGAAAACAAACAAAAGGCTTCAATGGTGTAGTCAGAAAGGTCCGTGTCGAGAGCCAACACGTCCCCATCTTACTTAGAAACTTAGAAACCCTACCTCCGTCTCGAGGATGCTTAGGGTTTGAACGTTCCCTGAGCAAACATTGACCAGGATGTGTTGGAGTACGTGTCGACGCGGATGGATGTTAATCAATGTGGGTCATCGGCGTGGGGGAGGGGGAAAGTCAAGTACCCGCTTAAGTACCTACCCGAGTACCACGGCTGGCTCCATAGGAGGTCGAAGAGGTAGCGAACAGCAACACGACGAAGTACTGGAAGGTATGATCTAATTTCAAGCAGCAGGAGACCACCACGTTGAGGGGCGACATTGGGTCGATACACGTGTTGGACGAGAGAAGTATGAGCTACTGGGCAGCTCTGGAGGTGTGCAGGAATGGACCTTGAGTGAGTTTATGTACGAAGGCACGCTTGGAGAGTTCACTGTGGGCTGAGATCTTGACGGATGCCCAACGGAGCGATCAAGTATATGCATGCCATATATGTCAGCAGAGGGTGAGGGTGAGCGAGACAGACCGCCATGTGCAGATAGGGACGCGGTCGAGCCAACCAAGGATCTAGCCAAGGATCTACTCATGAACTAGTGGCGAATGTATGTATCTCATTTGAGATGGCGTGTGCCATCCATGAAGTGGAGTCGTTTGTAAGGCAGCGGTTACAGAGCACATCTCTAGACGTTGTGAGACCTACAAACTATGGACTATGACACTACTGGCAGTTGTAGCTCGGTGTGACCCAGGAAAATTGTATATATTGGTTTTCGCATAGGCTGACGTTCGGTCAGGCGGTAAGGATGGTCTATACTCGGTGAGGTTCGGTGAGGTTCGGTGAGATTCGGTAAGGTTCGGTAAGGTTCGTTCAGGTTCATGCAAGTTCAGTTCAGTTTGTTGTGACATGCATTTTGGCTGGGATTCCTGTCCCTGAAAACTACAGCAATGTGGCAGTATCTCGCCACCTGGATCTTCATAGTTCAAAGCAGTACGTTCAACTTGCAGATATCGTCCCATGGAGGCGTTAACCCTCATTGTAGCTTAATGTACTATCTACCTAAACACTTCAGCCTGCACAATTCCACGGCGTACATGCCCTACTTATTCTCAGCTACGAGCGAAAATAAACGGCCATCCAATATTTCTTTTGTAGCTAGGCCAGGTACTGATAGAGATTAGGTTGGGGGTGGGGCGAGAGCTGGCGTACCCGTGCCGATCTCTGAGGAAGAAATCCAACTTATGCATGTGTTCTCGTGGCTTATAGGCGTATGTTCACACAAGCAGACAGAGGTTCGAGGGAGTAAAATCCAAATCGATACAAATTGGTTGAAAAACAAGAATAGAACACAGAGGACAGCATGCTAACCAAGGGAGCCAGCACCTCACGCAGTCATTATGTCTGGCAGCATGAAATTAAACGGAACGACTGCGGTGGTGGGAGCTGCTCCCGACTTCGCTGCGAGCTGGTTTTGAGAAGGGGCCATCTGGCCGAATAGACCGGCTTCGGATGCGTCGTCGAAGGTCAGGCGTTGGAATAGAATGAAAACAGCATGCTTACCCTCGTCCTTGATGTCCACCCTAACCGCCTTCTCCTGCTCCTGCTACCAGCAGGTGTGTCCGCTTCTGGCCAGCGCGTCTCGTCCCTGTCCCCTGCGCGTATCGCGTCCATGGCCGTATGATTTCTCACCAAGTCACGCGAAGCCACGCCCTCCTCTTCTCCCTTTTTCCCACCCTCTCCAGCTGCTATAGATACCGCTGCCGACACGCCAGGGTCTACCTCTCCTTCTGCATCTGCATCGCCTCCCTCCTTCTCCAGCCACACCAGTCCAATTCCTGCTGTACCATTGACGAGGGTTGTCGCTGTGCCTGACAGGCGTCTCAACAAGTTAGCGACTCTCGACTACGAGGCGCATAATATCGCTTACCAGTCCTCGTGCCCCTCGCGGGAAGTCGCCTCAGTGGGAGCTGGTACCACTCAGATAGTGCATCGACCAAGATGACACATGTCGCCCGGGACGCTAACTGATCCACATTCATGTCTAACCGTTCACCGGTCAGGACAGGTCCCAGCGCTGCGTCATATGACGCCCAATCTAAACAAAGGGTCAACGAGGAATGTGCAGGATCATAGATGTCGCGACTTACTGAGAGTGAATGAATTGATCCGCTCCAAGTCTAGATGCTGGTGTTCTTCTCGCCTGCACCAGGCTTTGATGCAGCTTGGGTTGTGGTAGCCAACGATGTATTCTGTCGTCAGATACATGTCGAAATACTGGAATCAACTGTGTTCGGACAGCTTGTTCCTGAGCTTGATGCAGCCCAGGAGGAGCTGCTCCACTACCGTGTCCATCAAGACAAGCAGGCACTGGACGAGTCGAACGGTGGCTGGAAGTAGCGCCGACCTTGCTCCTCGGTGCAGGATGCTGTACACCTTGTAAAGCATGTAATAACGCCATAGAACACGGCTCAAGTATTCGGCGTAGTGAGCAGGTATCATTGTCTTGACGGTCGGCGTCACTCCCGAAGTGGACGCCTTCTCAAACACGACCGCCATCTTATTTTTTGGGATACGTTGGACTGTGTATGTCAGCTGTGGGATGAAAAATAGCATGGCTTTGTTGTGCTTGTTACCTGCTATGGTGCGGGGATAGAAGAGATCAGACATGGTTGGGGATGGAATGGTCAGAAATAGGATGTCAGCGGCGACAAATGTTCTACTTTATATAACCCTTGATTAGTCACGTTATTAGTTCCGCCGGACAATTGTGGTCCAGATTAGGTCTGATGCTAAATGCACGCTTGCCAAGGCGCCATTGCCCTTCGCTAGGCACCTCCCCGTTCGGATGACAATGCTGCACTGGGTCTGGATGACAAGCCACCCTCCCACCCCCGGCACCCCTTGTGATGCAAAGCACCATCCTCAGGATTACCGTGGATAAAAGATGGGAATAGGTAAGACATGGTCAGGTTCGGTCAAGTTCGGTCAAGTTCGAGACACCGTGGGTGTCAATGCACATGACAGTCATGCGGTACATGCCATAAACGCACCCACATTGAAGCGGCGTCACGAACGTAACCGAATGCCCAGCCTTTTTGTAAATAGTGAGTGGGCGGACAATGTGACCCGCAACAGGGTTGGATCACAAGGCACTTCATGTCGCCTATCAGTCAGCGAGTAACTAATGCACAGGCGTTGTGCGGGGATAGTAAGTGACGACCGTTTAGACAAGGCAAACGGTGTGAGCTGCAACAGGATTGGATTACACAGCAATCCATGTTGCCCATCAGAAAGCATGATCAGGGCAGTGCCAGATACAAAGGGTATGTTAAGCGGGATTGAACTTGACCGAACCTGACCGAACCTTGAATACTGCTTCATATGAACGGTTGTCAACCTAACATTTTTAGCTGTACACAAACCTAGCCACAGCCCAAGTTCCGATATTAGTCACAGCACTGCCTAAGCATACAGATTGCGATGTCTAACTTACAGTATTTCCGGGTCATCACGCGCTAGTTTGGAATCAAAGCATCGCAGCCTGTGTATTCAATCAACCGCCATGTTCTCTCACCACGATGATAATGGAGTATCACTATCTCTGTGATCCGGCGAGGTGTTGATCATCCTTTATGTTGTTTCTCTTTTGCTTTCCTAAATGCAACTATGTACTGACCTGGTGTAATATACTTCTACTTGGGCACCGAGTTATCTAAAATAATTTAAATCCAAATTATTTGCCCGTGGCACTGAAAACCACTGCCCTGGGACAGGGTAAGCCAGTTGGACAGTGAAGTTGAGAGATCACGGTGTGACAGTAAAATAATGGATGCATACATGAATTTCCAGCTTAGATTACTTAATTAGATTCGGAGTCAGGGAAATCCTGACACAGGTTTTCGGCAGCCAGAGGACATTGTACCGCCGTTGTGTTACTTACATCATCAAATCGATAGCCGAGTAGTGCCGATCGATTCTAGGCTGCACATTATGTATGGTCAAAAACAAGTAACGGAATGGCTACGTTAGACACGTTGAGATTCAATATAGTCGAGGACGTCTAACAACATCAGTTGAGTGTGCAAAAGTTCCATCTTACATTTTGAGGCTGTGATGAAGGACTAAACGGCCATCTCGATCACTGGGCCAACGAGCAGATGGGCGATCGGCCGATGCGAAACGTTGGCTTTTCTCGTTGTCATTGCGGTGACCGTGGCGGTATCATTGAACACTGGCCTCAAATTCAACGATGTTACGATCCCTCAGCGAGGTGGCACTTACCAAAATCCGGCACTCCAGTTACGTCAATCCCATCTACAGCCAGGTGGTCACGTTCGGCATCGCCAGTAGACTCTGCTAGATAACATGGGGTGAGACGTCGAGCGCGGCGATGGATTTAGCGATGGACTCACAATAGCTCTGGATAAATCGTCTGACTTCTATTCGCCTGGTGTCTCTAGCTTCCTGACTGATGAACCGACTAGCAGTTTGGCCTATCGTGGCTAGTTGGGAAGGACAATTGTCGGCAGGTGCGGATTCCTGGGTTGTGCAGTTCTGCTGAGCAGGCGGTACCGGTTGCATTTTCCCGCCTACTATAAATGTGGGTATTGTTGGAATCCCCATTGAAGCTAGATCTGCCAGTGATGCTGAGGGGAATGCATTTAGACAGACGAGCAGCGGATTTGGCTCAAATGGGGAAGGGCTTGGGATGCGTGCGCTGGCCAGATCTACAGGAGGGCCAGACGTACCGTTGAGGAAGTCAGGCCCAGCAGCAGGAGGGGTGAAGACCCTAATATATGCAGAGCTGATGCTGGGCCATCCGCCTGCCAAGGATATGGGATAAGGCTTGAATGGAGGGGGACTGGGAAGGTGCATGCTGGACAGGGCCAGAGGCTGAAAGGGAGGTGGCATGGGGACTCGCATGTTGGAGAGGCTGAGTGGTGAAGTTTGCGATGGCGATGGGTGCGACGTGCTCCTGCAAGAGACAGTATCTGCGGGATTGAGGAAGATTGGAACGGGGATTCGATAACGGAGACTGCTACGCGCACTGTCATCAGAGAGCATGTTCACATCCAGCTCAGATGCGAAGCTGTTCGAATGGGACATCGAGCCAGTAAAAGTCAAGAGACCATCGGCTTGGTGAAAAGGAAATAGTTAGCTGAAAAGGAGAATTACCGGGGGAGATGTACCTGGAATG
Source organism: Caloboletus firmus (assembly GCA_038094755.1). Classification (NCBI taxonomy): domain Eukaryota; kingdom Fungi; phylum Basidiomycota; class Agaricomycetes; order Boletales; family Boletaceae; genus Caloboletus; species Caloboletus firmus. Next base: position 18,582 of record JBBPUO010000240.1, on the reverse strand, counting down.
ACGAATCTGACTGTTCCTTCCATGGCAGGTCGGCGGTTGTGGAGCTAGAGAAACAACTGGGTGCCCGGGTGCTGCAAGGGACTTCGCGAAAGGACAGATGCACAGCGTGGGAGGTTTGTGCCCAATCAGCCGAGGTGCGGCGGGGAAGGAATGCGCAGATGAATGAGCTGGATGGTTAATCCTCGGTCAGTGTGGACTTTCATGATAGCCAAGAATTCAAGCGCCCATTGCTTAAAGCTGAATGTATACACGGGCGCAACTGCCCTTTACCCAACCAAACCACGTCTCCCTCACCATTCATCATTCCCATCCACATAAACTGAAATATTTATGTCAGTTCGAGCCCAGTCCATTATAGATGAGGCTGCTGCGGCCATCAACGTTATCATTAAGTCGAAGGTGGTGGGGGTGCCACAGGCCAGGATGGCGCATGTAGCGGCATGGCATGAAGCCATTTTTTCGATCCAAGCGCAATTGGTGCGTTTTGCTCTTTAATGCGTGAGGCCGACATGAAATTTTTACTAGGACATCATCCGGTCTGTGGCCACGAGTGCTGAGGTGATCCCGGCTGTCATGGTGGCATGTGATATCCAGCTTGCTACATATCAAAATGATCATTGGCCCGACTGGGCAGCCATTCTCAAGGGGGACACAGGAGAGCGATCCGACCACCCATGGCTGACTGTTGGCTGTGAAAGCAAGAAAGAGGGGGCGTTCAGCCAGTCGGCTGAAGGGACCTCAGTCACAGGGCAGTCGACGAGGTCGAGAAGAGTGCTCGACCAGGGCCAGGCTGAAGCTCCCATCATCATTGATGACGACGATGTGGAAATGGCGAAAGAACAAGACAGGGAGGATCAGATAGGGACGAGGAAGCACAGGGAATGGAAGGCAGAGGACATCGAATTGGCATTTTCTGAAGGCCAAGAAGCATGGAGGAAGCCAGGCGATAATGGCAAGGGAAAGGGGCGGACGATAGATGACGGTGACGCCCAAGAAGTTCAGCGTGGTCGGTCAAAATGCAGGGTCAACCCGTCCAAGGATTCATCCGACAGGAAGAGCATGCCGAGATCGACGAACCCTTCGCCAATTGGACTGCCTAGCAAGACAACGCGGGAGTCACCTAGCCAGGTGTTTGGATCGGATGCATGCGAGGCCTGCAGACTGCGAGATGGTACATGCACCTGCAGGCCAGGCCAGGCATGTTTGGAATGCAACACACGCAAAGCCTGGTGCTCCTTTGCCAGGAAGCGTGAAAGATCAATGTCTCATCGCCCCCGTTCTCCCTCCATTGACCATCCAACCCTGTCATCTCTAGATGCCTCACGATGGCGAGGCCAATCTTGCTCCTGCACTTCCACCTCCAAAGTTACACCTAGATCACCTTCGACAAGTAGTCGTCCGGTGACAACAACGACCGCAGAGCAGAAAGCTCTGGTTCTGAAAAGCGCATGCTGACCCGAACGCTCTTGCCCTCTAACTGAGAGCACGCAATCAGCCTTGAATGATCTAGGGCCGATGGATTTTGGCCCCCTCACAAAGAACACCCGAAAGGACACCACGGTAACACCTGGTCCCTTGAAACAGCCAAAGAGTAGGCCATTTATTTACAAAATCATCGGGTCGCTAACGCTTGAATCATAGTGCTGCCCACGGTCTTCATACCGCCCCCAAAGAGGACCATCGCCATGCCGCCTCAGAAGGAGCTAGAAGCGAACAGGGTGGTGCAGAAAGAGTCGGTACCGAGTGCAAGAGATCACAAGGCTGCAGATCTCTCTCTGGACTACAATGGCCTGTTCCGGGCCTACGAGACGATGCAGGCGGGATTCGTGAACGTGCAAGATCACCTTGACTCCATAGAAAGCACCGTGGCGACATTCGGCCGCATCCTTGAGGGAATCCGGCGGGATCGTGGTGGCACCTCGGAAGAGCAGGTATGCAGGAGGGTTTCTTGCATATGATTTCCCTTCCAGCAACGATGCACACAGGCCGGTACAGCTGCTGGGTCACTATCAGTCACATTATCCTCAAAAGCATCCCATGCCCCGTCACCTGAAGCTCAGCCATCGACCAATCCCTCAGGTCCCCCTTTCACAATCCCATCCGGGAAGGAAACAACCGCCTCCCTATCCTCCCTTGCCACTGCTGCCCTCCTGATTCCCCCTCATCTGCAGGGAGATCGTGAGCTGGCGGTCTCCTCCCCGACCTCTCCTGGCTCGATTCCCATCAACCTATCCGAGCTCCCAGTAATGCAGCGATCAACGCCAGCTGGAAAATGGCCAGGCCCATTTCATACAGCGGGTTGCGTTGTCAACCCTGCCCTGTCTCCACAGCGAACCAGCCTTCTTATGCAGGCGATCCAAGGCGTCTCGGCCGCTCCATCAAACCATTCGACCCCGACTTCCTTGCCGGTGGTCGAAGCCTTGTCGGAGCCGAACAACTCTGCCGAGTCCGTCGGATCTTCTCCTTCATCCAGAGGTGATATGGAAGAAGACCAGGTAAATGGAAATGGAGATGCCATGCAGGGCGTGGAGGAAGGAGATCCCACGGATGCCATTGCGCCATAATGCCATGCTAACTCTTACTATGCAGTGTCTGAATCCCTTTCCCCCCTTTCACATGAGTGAAGTATTTCTAATATACATTTGTTGCGCATTTAATATGCTAGGAAGCTCAGAAAAATGGAACTCAGCACGTGCTGCATTTTTCTAGCTTCCTTACTTTCTGGGCGGCTTGCTGCGTTTACAAATGGATCCTAACCTGTGTCCTAACCTGCTGGACCCTTCCGAGGCTGCACAAACCTATGAAGGGCGATCATTGCTATAGAGATCTAAGTCTGAAATAGTCACCTAGCCAAGTATATGTATAATTACACGCCATATGGCTGATTTCGCTGTGCTGCCTTATGGCTAGGTTGCGTAAGTTTATAGACTCTGGCGGCTATGGTATCCGGGGTCCCTGGATGTTCCTAGCTCGGCTGCAACAGTCTTTAAAGGCATCGCTCATCCACACTGAACCACAATTCACTTTACTACCGACCCTATCCATGGACCGCTGCGTTCTCAACCAGCTCCACCAGATCTCGCAGAGCAGATTCCATATGCTCCTCTGCTACTGCCGATGCTGCCTCGAACAGGCCTTGATGTACTTCGAAGTAACAGAGCTTCACGACTGGCCAGAACTTTGGTGGCAGAACCTGGCCGTTGACATTGTAAGGCTCCCAGATGGTCTCAGATGATCTCAATCTGCAGCAGATGGATGTTTAGGAATTTTTAAATGAGCTTCTGGCAATACATGCCAGTTGTGAATCAGCACCCCTGCCGACTCCAGGGTACTGGCCGGTGCTCTTTTCTCCTGGAAGTTCTCGAGAGGAATCTGTTTCCACTCTTCGTCGTAGCAAAGACGAGTATGCTGATGTGATATTTGATATGAGAGCTTCTGCCACATTGGGAGCAGGACTGGTACCATCCCTCCGGAGGCTTCACGGATGCTTGGTGGATAGATATGATGCCGAAATATAAGGTGAAGCAAGCCGAGCGATCGGTCGAGATGCTCTTGCTCACCGCATCTAACTACTTCCAGGTCAGTCCCAGACACCAGGACTGTTTTCGAATGTTGACTTCTTATTGAAGCAGGGACACTGGCTGGAGAACAGCTCTCCACTCGATGCCACCCACAATGCTAAGCTGGACGCCCTCAAAGCCAAAGTGGTGGCCGAGCTGGAGCAAAATGCGACCCAGCTGGCAAGCGCCGAGGAAAACATTGAGCAGTCCTGGGCACATGTTATTCAGCTACACACAATATGTCACGCCCAGAAGTAGGATAGTCCCACGCCATGTTTCAGATTATAACGTACATACGACGTCGATTTGCCGCTTGAAGCATCCGTAAAGGCCTTCCAATATCCAGGCCGGAATGTATGCAGGCCTACGGCGATCAAGAGTCTCAGAAATCAGCACCGCAATTCGGCTCAATTGGAATACCTCTGCGTAGCCAACAGGGTAGATGCATTCAAATGCCGGGGTTGTTTGATCGGAGATCATACAACGCATGGCAAGGTTCGGTAACATTCGGTCACGTTCGAGACCGTCAACCTAGCGAATTAAATTCACCATTCACTATTGCACTATCCACCCAATGCTTCAGGCCGGGGAAGACTGCGTGGCATCAACGTATCACTAACTAGCACCTTTTGGAATTCAGTTCTGACCACGACTGATTGGCGTTTAACGTTCTCTGTTGCCTAATGAATGCCGCGTTGGTACCTTCCACGATCTTCTCTGACAGGATAATGCACTCCCCACAGTCACTATGATTGCATTTGAGCACGACTACAGGCTGGGTCATACATCCAGGTATCAGAACGGTCGTCTTCGGTCGCTTCTAGCCATAACTATGGGACCATCAGTCAGCATGATGTCTCGTTGGATATATCAGCGGACTGCTCACCCACTCGATCAACCAGTAGCTCGTTCCCTCGGCGGCAAGGGCTTCCCTTGTCACCCTAGCCTTGAAGTGCGTCCCCTTCAGTCCTTCTATCACAGCAAGCTGGCGATTCGTCAGGTTTCGCTTCACCCATGCTAGATCATCCGCCACATTCTTACTATTTCCGCACATGCGACTTGGGTCAGGGACGTATAATGGCTTGATTGTTCTCGGCCCTTTTGCAATCCGGGAATATGGACAGGGATGAATATAATCCTGGCCAGAAGAGGACCTCAAGATGGTGACAGATGTCTAGTGGTGTGACGCGGGTACGCTGGTCGCTACAACTGTGACGCGCCTTTGGAGGCCAACACATTCGTCTTCCACATGTTCCTCGGTGCCCAATTTGTCGTCCACATCCATGAGAGGTTGGAGGGACGGGCCTGCACTTGGTTGTACATTGTCCACATCCATAACCTAAGCAATGTTTGCTTCTTTTTGGTTTTTTGTCCCGCCCGATTTCCCGAGCGGGTCCGATTGGCACAATCCGTTACTCATGCTTCCTCAGGGACAGACGAGTCAAGCTTACATAACACCATTGGGTAAAGGTACATTCCTTGTTGTAGACGAGTTATGTATATGTGGCATTGCCTCCTCGAACCCTACCACATGTTTTCGAGAGAAAGCCCTGCCATTAAGACGTAAGACTGTTTTATATCGGAAATTTGTCATGTCGCGAACGTGAGGTGAAGGCAATGGGAGTGTCTCGTAGCGCACAACGCTGGTTTCTTTCCTTCACCATTCATTAGTCAATCGCATGCCGAGGGTATATCGGCAAGCGTTTATAACTAGTTGTAACATATATAGGAACATTACTGATGGGTCATCGCTAGACATTGGGGTGAAACCTCCTGCAATCCAGTTTGGGTACGTCCGAATATGACGGGACACGTACCCAATATTTGTTACAGGGGATCAAATTTGATAAGGTTGATTCAGCTGAATTGCATAACATCACGCATGAGCATATCCATACCAAGCGATTGTGTCAATATATTTCAGCCAGGGATGAATGCCGTCCACAGATTCCTCCCCTCTCCATTTACAACATGGCTCATGCAGAAATTCCAGCGCACTGGGGGATAGCATACGGCGACATCATGGCCAAATATATGATCTCAAGGTTCCGTGAGGTCTTGCATGGCGACCCGGATGACGCATTCCCGGGTCTCCCGGACTCACGAATTCCATTGGAAACGGTGTGCGAGGCGGATCAAATGGTCGGGATCCTCACCGCTGCGTACCGCAACAAAGGTGACTCAAGCCGTTGGCCTGAAGTCAATTTTAACCTAGTTTGCAGTCGTTCTTCCAGACATTGACATCATTCATCTCAGTGAGAGGGCGAAGAGCCGAGGAATCAACAAGCCGAGGTACTCTAAGAAACGCGATGGAGCTGAGCATCTGAACGGCGGGAACGGCGAGCTGGTCAGCAAACCTGCGGTCTTCACCGACAGATCTGGATATGTATTGCTATGGTATTTACCTGGAGCTTTCAGCAAACTGAATCAAGTAAGTGGGCATTCTTAACTCCCAGCCCATGTCACGTAAATATGAACAAGGATTACATCTGGGAGCATCTACATCTCCTAGCCGGGCCCCTGGCAAAGAGCATGTCTGGGAAGGGTACGCAGGGATGGCGGACAAGTCCAATGCACTTCCGCAAGGGAGCTAAGCTGCAGGGAGCCATTAATTTGTCAACTGGTTGGTTCCAACAAGGCAGAAATGTTAGTTGCATAACAGGAAACGATCGCATGCATGAATTTATCACCGAAAACAGAGTCAGAATGGAAAACTGGAGGTCTCAGCTCTCTTGAAGGCCGATTGAGGCGAGAACGGGACCCAGGCATGGTTGATAGCCATGCAGGAGCACTCGGCTCTCCTTTCAGCAGTGCTAGCCGTGATGTACCCGGAAATGTACTCAAGCGGCAGAGAAGCCATGGTAAGACTGGGACGATGGGCGGCTGAATTCGGCAATCAGGATGTGCGGGACATTCTGCCCCTGTGGTCATTGGTCTACAATGTAGCGTCCGTGATGGTGAATCGGGAGAGTCCGCTTCATACAGATATCAATGGCAGACCGCAATAGTTGGATCTGTTGATCACGGTGGGGCGGTACTCAGACCTCACCTTCTCGATCCCAACGATCGGACGGCGGCTTCAATATAATCCAGGAACAGTTCTCGCATTGTCCGGACAGATGCTTGAGCACGGTGTCGGGCCCGCAAATGATGACTGGGCAGTATTGTCTTACTATATGAGGGACAATGTGCATGAATACATGCAAGTTTCACGGTGTAACTACATAATGTATTCCAATTCTGCTGGTTTGACTTGGTAAAGTGATGATGCGTTCCTGGCTGAGTTATTTATTTTACCTTGGAATTCGGTGCATCCTGCGCAGCTGATGTATATCCACATACAACTCAACAATTATGGCCTCGGTCCTGGCGAGCTCAAGCATATTCTGAGTGAGCTCAGTTGTGACCTCCACTCGCAGGCCGTCCAACCTTGCGTTGTGGGCCTTATCAAGTGGGAACGATTCCTTGGGCCAACAGCCCTGCCGGAATTAGTTGACGATCCGCTAAGTGATTATGTAGCCTCGACCTATCTGGAAGTAGTCATATGTGATATGCACGGTGCGTTCCACCAATCTCTTTGCTTCTTCCTCCCTGTATGCCGGCATGGCAGTAATCCACCAGGTGTTGATGAAGTCACCTCCAGGAAGGGCAGACTGCGAAACCCAATTCGGCAGGAGGGCCTTAATGTGATTGACCCTGTGGAAGTTATCCACGTCGAGCGCCAGAATGATGGCTCGGAAGCATACCGCGGAGCATTCCGATGAAAGCAAAAGTCGCCAGCAGGCAGGGGTTGGAGGGAGTACCGATCGCCGATGGGCATATATAGCCAGCAGAAGCTTGAAACGATCCTGAAAGATCGTCATTCATATGTCAGGGTATGTTGATGGATTGCAGACAACCTACCACCTCGACAGTCAGATTCTGATACCAATCTTGCGGCCATTCATGAGGCGGACGTGCTCCCAAATAACGCACGATGAATTCCAGCCGGCATTAATAGTAGCAGAGTAGCAGGTGGAATGCGCTCTGCGAGACCTTGTTGACAGTCATAGCAAAGGAGGTGGCCATGGATAGAGAAGGTGGTGAGGGGTTACTTACGGTAATGAGATTGTGCTGGTTTTAAATGCTGCAGTTGCCGAGTTTCGGAACATCCCGGCCACACAGCAAGGGTAGCCGAGTACCCAGACTGTTACTCACATTCAGCAATAATTCTGGATAATCAGCATTCTGACATAGTTTGGCAGGTTGTACAGTGGTAGACTATATCATCAATCGTATAACACAGCATTCAACCATGATATTCACCTAACTTGTGAGATAAGCATCCCTTTTGAGAGCGTCGAACCTAACCGAACCTGACCGAACCTTACTACATGGCCACGTAGCACATGATATAACTGCATCCCATTTGAGAGTGTCGAACTTGACCGCACATCTATAGGCATAACTTTCACAACGAGCACGCTTTTATCACACCTACCTCAATAGCTCCACTTTTTAGGAGTTAAAGATATGGGCGACCATTTTCATCGTTTGTAATGATGATCACAACTCAGAAATAGGGTTCACACGCTATCTTAGATAAGCGAGGTTGGAGGCATGGAAATAGCTAGCGATGTTTTGGTATGTTTGGTTGTCGTGCTGGTGCATGGGTTTCCCACGGCGTCCCAAGCTTTTTGTTGCGTAGCGCAGACCAGTCACCACTTCAAGTAGTTCAAGCAGCCCCAGATCTTATGTAAGACTCGTGGTCACCCATCATGGAGCCTATCCATTGCATAAGTAGAGCTGACATGCTTTCAGCATCATGACGACCTCGGAACGCAGAGACGCCTTGGTAACCGCCGAAGCAACCTTGCCTTCAGCGTCATCATCCATCAATAATATAGCGTTACGCCGTTATGCTGTCCTTGCTGCTGTCAAGGTTCTTGGACAAATCCGTCCCCGTGTTGGAGGCGTCCTATTCCTGACAAACCGCCTATGTGTCAAATACGGACCCCTTCAGCAGGTTTCCGAAGCTGCGACTCTCATATTCATGGCTGAGCATACGTCCATTCCAGTACCGAAGGTTCATTGTGCATTTATGCATAAAGGTTCAGCATACATCCTGATGGACAGGATTGACGGCCAGATGGTTGCGTGGGGCTGGTTCTCACAATCGGTGGAGTCGAGAGCAAAGATACTTGCCCAGTTAAAGGAAATGGTGAATCAACTAAGGTCGCTTCCTCCGCCAAGCTCTCGTATCGCAAATGTGAATGGCGGTCCTTTATCTGACGATCGATTTCCTGGTACCTCCTTGACTATCGGGCCATTCGAAACTATTCACGACTTTTATTGTTTCTTATGCAATGGTCTCCAAGCCCATCCGGATCATATCCCTGAGGTTGGGAGGATGATCGCCCTGCAGGATCGACCCTGGCCAATGCCTGTTTTCACCCATGGCGATCTGAGTAGTCTAAACATTCTGGTACGCGGCGATGATGTTGTTGGGATCATCGATTGGGAAACTGCTGGGTGGTATCCGTCATATTGGGAATATTCCATGGCATGGTATGTTAATCCTCACCACGAGTTCTGGAGGGCGGAAGTTGGGAAATTCTTGGAATCCACGCCAGAAGACGAGGAGATGGAATACATAAGACTGAAGTATTTTGGCGACGTTTCATGAGATGCGAGCTATAGTACACATGGGGATAATGAACATGTATGATTGAAATCAGAAGCAAAATTGATGCGGTGCAGTACATTCACGGTATAACCTCTTTTCCTAAGAGCAAGTCAAAGGTTGGCGGCCATGTCACATCAAATCCTCCTTGTCCTGTACCATCAAATTGATGCTCCTCTGTCTTTGTCTCACAGTACCGTGTTGCAGCCCTGCGCACTGTTTCGCAGTCCACCACCTTTGTACCAAGTGCTTGGTCATCGTTCCCGAGCATTTCAAGCGCTTCCTTTACCCATGCGACACAGTTCCAACCATCTTCATCCTGTCTGATAGGAATGGATCGCAAAATATCACAGACCCGCTCCGTGTTCTCCACCTTTGCGACCGTAACGCGAACAAGTAGCATATTGCTGGTGGTAAGAGCGATGTCGCCCGCCTCATATTTCCATTCAATTTGACCCGGTCTGATGAGTTTCCCCTTTGCATGGTGCCGAACTCCTTTTAATTTTGCGGTTTCTGTCTTTGGACCGACAATGAGTACCCAATGGTATCTATTACAAGGACGAATGTATCAGGAACTAATGGCGGTATCTTTGAAATAATATGCACCTGTCTTCTAGGCCTGGCATTGTAGGATCACCTGCTCGTACATATAGGGCGACATGAAGCCTTGGTTTGTTAAACGGCATGACTTAGACGGTGACGGTGGTGAGCGGTGAGATCTTGAAGGAGAGAGCGGATGAAAAGTTGATCGATAAGGATAATGGGATAAATCGCCCAAAATAGGTCATCTTGGTTTCAGATACAAAACTTCAGATATAGAATACCGACTACAGAACCTCGGATGCGGAATGAAAAACACGGGACATCGGTTCTGGATATGGAATGCGGAATATGGGGCCGCCACCTCTCAGCCCAGAAGTCGGACAATGCCTATATTTTGTAACAAACTTACCCAGGCCTGACGTCTCCTGCAGCCGGAAGCATCTCCATTCCAAAGGGGCGGGGCGAAGACTCACACTCAGGCCATTTATTTCTACCCGGCTTCCCATCCTCTTCATTTCCTAACAGTTTTTTACCCTGTCTCCGGGGGTGAACGCTGAAGTATCCCCTCGTCCCATGTCCCCTCATCCCAGGACCATCCTGGGCGGCATTTGAGCGGGTCGAACTTCACCAAACCTCGTCCACCTCGCCTGCCTCTGTTTCAGTGAAGTGCGTCTGCAGGGCCTTTTTCTGTTCTTGCGAGTTGATCCTGTGCAAACAAAGGGGAAAAGGTGACATCTTTTGCGCCCGTGTACGTGTATAAACCATTACATGGTGCCGACAATGTTTCTAGCGCATTTTCGTTCTGCCCACCAGTGAAGCTTTAGCGAACTGAACTGGCAATGATGTGTATATCTCCATCAAAGCGGCCGCTGATCTGTACAGTGCGATCGCTAAGCCAAAATTCCATCGGGGCCGGAGAATAATAGCCGAGTCCCAGCATCGATGGGCCAGGCGTGTAAGCCCTTTGGCTGGCATTCTCAGCTCTGCTTATGTGCAGATATTCCACACCAAAGATTAAGCGCGAATTTGATGCGGTCTGGTGAGGTTCGGTGAGGTTCGGTGAGGTTCGATTAGGTTCGGTGAGGTTCAAGCATATTACCTGGTTTGATGATGCATGCACATCCATAGATTTCATATTCATGGCATGCTGTTTAGTAGTTTGGACCATCTTATTTAGCATACGCGCTCGCTATTTTGGGAGGTTTCGCCTTTTGGTGTGGTATACATAGGGCCCCATTTGGTAGGTTCCACCATTTGAAAAGCATACACATTGATAATTTTGGAGGTTGCATCATTTACCAAGGTGCGCCATTTCAAAGTGCACATATTGACCGTTTGAGGATGTTCCGCCATTTGATTTAGCTTACACGGAGCGCTGTTGGTACGTTGCACCATCTGACTCACCATACACGGGGTGCTATCTGGCAGGTTGTGCCATTGAGGTTGCGCCGTTGTGGATATTTATTCTTTTATACTTCTCATCAATCCCTTTAGGGGTCGCTCCCATCGTGCCATCGTGCCAATGGATATTAAAATGGCCACAATTCAAGAATGTTCCGGGAGCGACATACTTTCTCGCCCATAATACTTTCTGTCTACATTCAACAGGAGCTTGCACCAGCAAAGGGCGGTCCCCCATCAGCGAGGCATAAATTGAATTTAACTCACACAGAACTCCGTCACTTTATTTTGGGCATGTAGGCGGTCGCTAGCAGTCTCCGCTCGCCAACACGTGTAAATGAAGGTCGGTATGAAAACGTCCTCTCGCGATTAAAGGGGTGTAAATATGGGCATTCTTATGACTGAAACATAAACATAAACATAAAATAAAATCAAGTATTCAGCTCCAATCGGGTCAGCGTAGGTATCAACTCTGTCAGCTCTGCCTGCTCTTCTGTGGTCCAGACCCTTGAGCCCTTTGCCTTTGCCCTAAGGACTTGAAGGGGACAGCCCGAGCGAACCAAGAAAGCACGGATGTCCTCGGGTTTCCCATAAGAGACAGCGAGGATGCTGAACTCGCGTAAGCCAGGCAGCGTCACCGTGAAGAAAAAGTTGCCAAAGTCGGCGGATACAGTGATGAACAGGAGCGAGAGCACTGGGTGACTGAAGGGGGCAGCGAGGGACGTGCAGCAAGGAATGCAGTGGCGTCTATACAGAGAAAGGGCTTGCAGGTTTGGACATAGCATGAGAACCGTGCCCAAGATACCCGTGCTACTGCCGACCTTGATGTCTAAGCGTGTTATGTTCGCCCAACATAGATCGAACATGGTGAAGCACTGGTCCCCGCCTTCTACCTGTAGCCTGCACATGCGCTCAGATAGTCCCACAGCAGAGGGTGGCTCTTGCTCGCTTAAACCTGCAGGGCCATCGAGGGAGAAGGACCCGAGCTCTTCACTTGACAAAAGCGCGTCCTCTAGGTCACCTTCCAGCCTACACAGCACTCCAAGAAAGAGGAGTCCAGGAAGACTAAGGGTGGAAAGATGGCTTTCCTGCACCTTGCTGCTGTCGAAGATCACAGAGAGTTCCCGAAGGTTGGGGTGTGAGCATAAAGATTGGCGGAGGCTGCTCGCAGTGACGGGGCCGACGATCAACCTCTCCAGCTTGGGGCAGCGGTCAAGGAGGCTGAAGAAATTGTCCACTTCATAGCTGATATGGTCTGGGAGCCTCATAGCGAGGTGAGTGAGGTTATTCCACTCAGCTCGGAGAAATGTAGTCTGCAAAGCGTGGAGGAGGTCGAGAACGAGTGTTTGGAGGCAAGGCTGAGGTTGCACAGCGGTCAGATCGCCTTCTTGGGACCGTGCTTGGATCACAAGGTGCCTTAGCATGCAGGTGCCGTCGAGCAGTAGGTTGACATCGATCCCAGCCCCATCCACGATTTGCAGTCGCTCAAAGCGCACCCTGTAGCACCACACGGTCTGCAGCCACTCGTGTCTCAGCGAGGGATGTTCAGAGAATGAAACTTCCAGTGACAATGGGAGATTCCCCGATCTTGACAGCCAGCTCTGGTAAAAGTTGATACGTCCCCATGGCACAGTGCCCAGTCCCACAATGCCAAGGTCTTGAACGGCATCTAGTGAGCACCATAGTTGGGGCGTTTGGAGTGCCACCGCCCTCCACTGGCGACAGACTCGCACCAGAAGCAGAGGAGCCTGGCTGCTTTTTGGTTGGAGGTATGGGTCATTGGGAATGCATTCTGCGAAGATGTGGCCGTGTAGTTCTGCCGGGAGTCGCTGCATGGGGGTAGGTCGACGAGGAAAGACTGGTTCAGCAGGGTTTCATTCTTGTGGGCGGGGTTTGAAATGTTGCTGTGGGTTTGGGTATGGACTGCAAGTAGACGTTTACATGAAAACTGGCGTCGTTAGTCCCTGGGCCATGTGTTCATCCCTCACAACTGCCCATCTGGGAGACAAGTGGCTTGGTATGAAAGCGGAATCACAGGGTCCGCCATAACAGAGAGCGCACCCTGGCTGCCACGTATGATCAGCGTCAACATCAGTTATAGGAAGTGGGCGCGGGGTGCAAGGGCGCATTGGAGAATCAGAAAGTCGGACGGAGCCATCAAGCAGAGGTGTCCACAGATGACACTGCTGCGACGTGGGCAGTAAACGCATCTCATAGAAGGAATGTAAGCACAGTGAACTGGCTGGGCGTGCAGCTAGAGGAAATGCGATAGGGTGTGAGATGGCGGGCACACTCCCCAATCACCCAGATGGGTCCAGCCAGGCAGGACTGCTGAGTGCCTGCCCCTTCCACAGGCTTGCCGCAAGCACAGACGTCAAGCATCTTTCGACTGTGTACTCACCGCTGTACCTCCTGTGAGCATGTATATGTGAGGCCGAATATTTCGCAGAAAATTTGGTAAGTGGCGACATCTCCAAATTGGCCTCTTGATACTTTCATTGGATCCCACTCCGACCACCCGAATGATTCATGATATATAGCAATGAGGTGGTCATTGAGGTGAACAGCAAGATAGATGTGGACATTGCCGCTGTAAGCACTCGAGGGCTGTTCTTGGGACACTGGGGTAGGGCAGATGTACACGTCATATGTAACTCTAGAGTGAGAATTAGAATAATCATTGACGCAAGCAGATACTGTGTAGACAGATGCCACCGGAGCAAGTGTGGATTGTGGCTGAGGGATTATCACAACAGGGTTTTTTGAAGGTTGAGCCAGCCAAAGATCTCTCCCCATGAACGGGTGGTGGATGGGTTTCTCCCGTTCAAGACAGCGTGTGCCATCCATGAAGTGGAGTTGTTTGTAAGGCAGCGGTTACAGAGCACATCTCTAGACGTTGTGAGACCTACAAACTATGGACTACGACACTACCGGCGGTTGTAGCTCAGTGTGACCCAGGAAAATTGTATATATTGGTTTTCGCATAGGCTGACGTTCGGTCAGGCAGTAAGGATGGTCTACACTCGGTGAGGTTCGGTGAGATTCGGTGAGGTTCGGTGAGGTTCAGTGAGGTTCAGTGAGGTTCAGTGAGGTTCAGTAAGGTTTGGTAAGGTTCGTTCAGGTTCACGCAAGTTCGGTTCGGTTTGTTGTGACATGCATTTTGGCTGGGATTTCTGTCCCTGAAAACTACAGCAATGTGGCGGTATCTCGCCACCTGGATCTTCATAGTTCAAAGCAGTACGTTCAACTTGCAGATATCATCCCATGGAGGCGTTAACCCTCATTGTAGCTTAATGTACTATCTACCTGAACACTTCAGCCTGCACAATTCCACGGCGTACATGCCCTACTTATTCTCAGCTACGAGCGGAAATAAACAGCCGTCCAATATTTCTTTCATAGCTAGGCCAGGTACCGATAGAGATTAGGTTGGGGGTGGGGCGAGAGCCAGCATACCCATGCCGATCTCTGAGGAAGAAATCCAACTTATGCATGTGTTCTCGTGGCTTATAGGCGTATGTTCACACAAGCAGACAGAGGTTCGAGGGAGTAAAATCCGAATCGATACAAATTGGTTAAAAAACAAGAATGGGACGCAGAGGATAGCACGCTAACCAAGGGAGCCAGCGCCTCACGCAGTCATTATGTCTGGCAGCATGAAATTAAACGAAATGACCGCGGTGGTGGGAGCCGCTCCCGACTTCGCTGCGAGCTGGTTTTGAGGAGGGGCCATCTGGCCGGATAGACCAGCTTCGGATGCGTCATCGAAGGTCAGGCGTTGGAATAGAATGAAAACAGCGTGCTTACCCTCGTCCTCGATGTCCACCCTAACTGCCTTCTCCTGCTCCTGCTCAGTACCAGCAGGTGTGTCCGCTTCTGGCCGGTGCACCTCGTCCCCATCCCCTGCGCATATCGCGTCCATGGCTGTACGATTTCTCGCCAAGTTGCACGAAGCCGCGCCCTCCTCTTCTCCCTTTTTCCCACCCTCTCCAGCTGCCATAGATACCGCTGCTGACACGCCAGGGTCTACCTTTCCTTCTGCATCTGCATTGCCTCCCTTCTTCTCCAGCCACACCAGTCCAATTCCTGCCGTACCATTGACGAGGGTTGTTGCTGTGTCTGACAGGTGTCTCAACAAGTTAGTGACTCTCGATTGCAAGGCGCATAATATCGCTTACCAGTCCTCGTGCCCCTCGCGGGAAGTCGCCTCAGCGGGAGCTGGTACTACTCGGATAGTGCATCGACCAAGATGTCGCATGTCGCCCGGGACACTAACTGATCCACATTCATGTCTAACCGTTCACCGGTCAGGACAGGTCCCAGCGCTGCGTTGTATAACGCCCAATCTAAACGAAGGGTCAACGAGGAATGTGCAGGATCATAGACGTCGCGACTTATCGAGAGTGAACGGATTGATCCGCTCCAAGTCTAGATGCTGGTGTTCTTCCCGCCTGCGCCAGGCTTCAACACGGCTTGGGTCGTGGTAGCCAATGATGTATTCTGTCATCAGATACATGTCAAAATACTGGAATCGACTGTGTTCGGACAGCTCGTTCCCAAGCTCGATGCAGCCCAGGAGGAGCTGCTCCACTACCGTGTCCATCAAGATGAGCAGGCACTGGACAAGTCGAACGGCGGCTGGAAGTAGCGCCAACCTTGCTCCTCGGTGCAGAATGCTGTACACCTTATAAAGCATGTAATAACGCCATAGAAAATGGCTCAAGTGTTTGGCATAGCGAGTGGGTATCATTGTCTTGACAGTTGGCATCGCTCCCGGAGTGGACGCCTTCTCAAACACGACCGCCATCTTATTTTTTGGGGTACGTTGGACTGTGTATGTCAGCTGTGGGATGAAAGATAGTATGGCTTTGTTGTGCTTGTTGTCTGCTATGGTGCGGGGGTAGAAGAGATCAGACATGGTTGGGGGTGAAATGGTCAGAAACGGGACGTCAGCGGCGACAAATGTTCTACTTTATATAACCCTTGATTAGTCACGTTATTAGTTCTGCTGGACAATTGCAGTCCAGATTAGGTCTGACGCTAAATGCATGCTTGCCAAGGTGCTGTTGCCCTTCACTAGGCACCTCCCCGTTCGGATGACAATGCTGTGCTGGGTCTGGATGATGAGCTACCCCCCCACCCCTGGCACCCCTTGTGATGCAAAGCACCATTCTCAGGATTACCGCGGATAAAAGATGGGAATAGGTAAGGCGCAGTCAGATTCGGTCAAGTTCGGTCAAGTTCGGTCAAGTTCGAGATGCCGTGGGTGTCGATGCATATGACAGTCATGCGGTACATGCCATAAACGTACCCACATTGAAGCGGTGTCATAAACGTAACCGAATGCCCAGCCTTTTTGTGAATAGTGAGCGGGCGGACAATGTGACCCGCAATAGGGTTGGATCACAAGGCACTCCATGTCGCCCATCAGAAAGCATGATCAGGGCAGGTCATCAATAGGTCCTCATATCTTCGGTAGGCGAAATGGGACGACATTTTTCATGGTAAATATCACTTTAACGAAGCGTGATGCTCAGTATCGTCCTGAGTCATTCAGACCATAGAGTGTGGAATCGAACCTGACCGAGCCTGACTGACCCTTTGATCACGCATCTGGACTAGTTGATGCCGTGCTGTAGGTTTTACTGCACATTCTGAACCGCGCACGAGCAGCATTACGCGATGTAAATGGTGCATTCAACGGGATCGAACATGGCCGAACCTTGACTGCTACTCCGTTGGAACAGTTTTCAAGCGTACATTCGCAGCCTTACATGAATCTAGCCGAAGCCCAAGTTCTGGTATTAGTCACGGCATTGCCTAAGCACACATATTGTGATGTCCAACTTGCAGTATTGCCGGGTCATCACGTGCTCGTTTGGAATCAAAGCGTCACGGCCCATGTATTTAACCTACTGCCGCAATCTTCCTGCGCCATCATAATGGAGTATCACCTGTTCCCCTCTCAGCGACCCAACGAAGCAGCAGTCATCCAACGGAGCGCGAACACCATTAGCCAGTTCTACTGGTGGTCGAAATCAAATGTCCAAGGCATGGTCGAATACATCCTGGTCGATAACGCTGCCCGGCCACGCTACCGCGCAATCATGCTTCCCCAGGCGTATTCAACATTCATGACATTGCTTCTCTATCGTCGATTTGCCCTCGTGCTCGTTCTTAACCATGACCGAGAGCTAACCATCAAGCCATACAAATTTTGGGCGGTCCTCGCCCAGAACTTCCTTCACGTCGACGATCTCTGGGGTCGCTGTCTCAGCACGGCAGACCGCTCTCGCATGGTCAATGCCCACATGCTTGGGTCCATATTAAACCGGTACATTGTTACTGAGGTTCTGATGAAGCGCCACGAGCTGGTATACATCAGTGAGTATCGCCATCTCTGCAAGCCCGAGATGCCAAACATTAGCCAGGCATCTTTGGCAAACATCGGTGTGTCTGCTCCCGCTATCCGTGCCTGAGTTAGCGTCTGACTATAACTACGAGACTGGGCCAAATATATAGAGACGCTCAGCGGCCATCCCGCATGGTCTGGAGCCATATTCAGGTACATCATCCCAAATGTCCCGGTGGGATTGGATGTCATCGAGACTATGCTCAAGGAAGCAAGGATATGGTACGACGACAAAAATCGGCCTACTATCTGTGAGTGCGGTTCCTGTGTTTGTCGGACTTCACTAAAGACGATGATGCCATAGTGGACCCATACACCCAGATGTGGGGCGAATTGGAGTGGGAACCCCGCGACCCATTCGACCCAGAGGCAGTGGACAACGTGAGCACAGACGGGAATGAAGAGGGCCACGAGGAGGTGGTGGAGGAGGATACGCCTGGGCCCTCTAGTAAACTCCGCCATTGTAGCGTGATCTGTCAAGAAACTGATGACGAACACCTCAGCTTCAAAGACCCCGGTCGCGATGACAGTTGCAGGCCCCTCATCTGCGCGCAACCCTCCCCTTGTGCCTGCGTGTTCCATATCTGCAACTGTACCACAGATATCGCGTTCCTCGCAGAAGCACAAGCGACGATCGTGACACGGCGAGTGTTTTACACTATTTTCGTTAGACATTGTGTATTCTAATTCCGTTCGTAGATGTCACCGCCGCCACATCTCCGCCCGCAGTTGTTTTATAAATCCATCATCCTCGCATGTAGTAGTTTTGCAAAGAAGTAAGCTGAACGTCATTGTTCACGTATTATTGAGTATAAGGCGGTCACACTCCCTCATCTGTGACGTTGTCCTGGCTGCAAACGCCCCGATTGATACAAGTGAGCACCGGGTTGGGCCCAAGTGTATATGAGTGCCGTTGAGGCCAAATGATTTATTTTTAAGTCAAATACGAACCCCCCGTTTGGAGTGAGCGATGCCTAGCTCGATATGTATGGAACTGGAAATTT
>JBBPUO010000239.1:24792-35822 GCA_038094755.1 Caloboletus firmus | reverse complement strand
GCTAGATGGAGTAAATGGAAAGGTTTAGGCACATGGCAATCTGTTCATGATCTAGGAATTTTGAAAGGCAAACAATGGACCATTGTGTGTTGGGAGTCATTTGCTGACCTCATGGCATGGCTACAGTGCAGTTTTGAACACTGAATCAGAGCACAGGATGGCATACTTACAGCTGCACTGAATCCCAAAATACCAAAATGCCAAAATACTGAAATCTTGGATTTTCACCTTCAGTCAGGTTGGAAAGTGTTGTCCTGGGCTGTCTGGGTCGATTGGTATCGTTTCCATTGAATTCTGAGTGGGCATTGAGAAGATATGAACGACCAAACCAGGAATGCATTTTTGAATGTAATTTTCCCATGGTGACAACCATTTTGAAAAAGACAGTAATCATGAGCAAAGGCCCACAGAATGTGTAGAGTCCCCATGTTCCTAACCGATCACCTGCATTCTAATAGATCAATTCCGGAGGATTGAACCTCTTTGGATTCGGTGTCACGAGCCGAAGGTCATTCTGTCGTGCGAGGTGTGATCCGATGATGGAAGTGAGATCAATCCACACACACCCTGTCAACCCTTCAATGGAACAATGCTCCTTTGGTTATCTTCATCATCATCATACTAAAGTTCATCAGATTTCCAATCATGCCTCCATACCTAGGCACCTACACTAGGTCGACAGGGTGGATGACGAATGCATAGTCGTCCCTCTTACCCTATGCCCGTTGTCAGCAATCTCATACAGTAAAGCTTGACCAAAAAACTCGCACCTTGATCTGCATACTACAATCAATTTTGTCAACACCTCTTGGATCTGAGCGGCCCTTTAAGCTTGATCGGTCTCGGAATTACAAGTCAATCTTCTTGTTCTGCGCTAGCCTGTTTCGTCTCCCCGCGTGAGCGGCTTTGATGGCGTGAAGAGATGAAAGGATAATGGGAATGAGTCCGAAGAGTGTTCATTCGATGTTGACGGTGTGTTAGTTGAAGTTCCGGTGCGTCCGCAAGCGAACAAATAACTTTATGCAGGAAACATACCTGAAATGGAGGGTCTCTGTGCGACATAACTCAACTCGTAACAAATCCAGTACAGCGACTGGCTATTATGAGTTGGCAAGCATCAGTGTTGTCAACCCCCACAGCTGCATGGGTGTCAGAACCGATTAGCGGTAGTCGCGCTAGTTCGAGCAGGCTTCAGCCCCGCCTGACCATCCACTGGGAGTCCTCGTGGCCAGTCTCAGGCCCAGGTTCCAGAGGGAAATTCAGGAGTCAATTGATGGATTCCTTATCGTATTTGTATGATTTGGGACAGGATCACTTGATCTGGCAGGTTACCGGCGTCTGTTTGCCTCGTGGTGTTCGAGTCGCATGCAGTGAGCGCTCGTAGCTTATCTCCCCCTTGACTCGCAACGAAAAGACCCCACAAGAGGTATGACTCCCATTTAAATGACTAGCTAGCTGGAGTGACTTGATTTTTGAATAGGATACGATCATTTCTACGTTATTTGCTCCGCATAATGTCAGAACATGACGAGGAAGTCACCTTCCACCGCAATGAATTACAACTCTACCCCCAAGGGCATCCCTACAGAGCTAAATCGTTACAAAAACTTTCTTTTGCACTCTATTCTCGCTTCGAGCAGCTTGGAATGTTGTCTGACCTCGAGGAGGCACTTACCCTCGAACGGTGCTCACTGGAACTTCTCCCCCAGGAGCATCCTGATCGACCCCTTGTACTGGGAAACATCGCGGTTTACCTCTATAGCCACTTCAAGCAGCTCGGAAGGCTGTCTGATCTCGAGGAGGCACTTGACCTCGAACGCAATGCGTTGGAACTTCGCCCCCCGGGGGATGCTAATCAGTCCCGTTCACTGGGCAACATCGCAGTTTTCCTCCACATACGCTTCAATCAGCTCGGAAGAATGTCTGACCTTGATGAAGCACTCGCCCTCGAACGCCGTGCATTGGAACTTCGCCCCGAGTGGCATTCTGATCGAGCCATTTCGCTGGGCAATATTGCAGTATCCCTCCACGTTCGTTTTAAGCGGCTTGGAAGGATGTCAGACCTCGAGGAGGCTCTTGCCCTCCAGCGCAATGCATTAGAACTTCGCCCCCAAGGGCACCCTGATCGAGCCCTCTCACTGGGCCACATCGCGACATCCCTCCATGCCCGTTTCAAGCAGCTCGGAAAGGTGTCCGACCTCGACGAGGCACTTGCCCTCGAGCGCAACGCATTGGAGCTTCGCCCCAAGGGGCATCCTGATCGAGCGCTTTCACTGGGCAACATCGCGGATTACCTCTATAGCCGCTTTAACCGGCTCGGAGGGATATCTGACCTTGACGAAGCGCTTGACCTCCAACGAAGTGCATTGGAGCTTCGCCCCCAGGGGCATCCTGAGCGAGGTTCGTCCTTAGCCAGCCTTGCATCCTACCTCCATTCCCGATTCGAGCACTCCTCCACACACGACATCAGTGACCTCCAGGAAGCATTCAATATATATTCGCAACTCTCCGACCTCTCTCAGACAGCGTGTTCTGATCTCGAATGTGCCAAAAAATGGATCCAGAGAGCTGAGGAATGTAACCACGGTACCACAGTTTTGGCTTACCAAACATTTTTACGCCTCAGTTCTCACCATCTCGCAACTCTACCATCTCTCCCGCAGAATCTTGGGTTACTCAAACAGCTCATGACATCTCTAGCAGTCGATGCGTTTTCTGCTTGTCTTCGCTATGGCAATCCCGCAAATGCAATCGAGCTCCTTGAACAAGGTCGTGGTGTCTTCTGGAGCCAGTTAATCCGCCTTCGCTCTCCTCTTGACGATGTCGTAGCATCCGGTGACCTAGGCAAGAAATTGGCAGGCGAGTTCACCCAGGTGGCCTCCAATCTTCGCAGTGTGTTTGACGCACCTACCAACGGTGATTCTCAGCACGATCGGGCGTGTCATCTCAACCTGCAATTGCAACATATTGTTGCCGACATTCGAAAATTGCCTGGCCTATCTCATTTCCTCCAGCCCCCGCCCTTCTCAGATCTCCATGTTGCAGCTGCCAGTGGGCCGGTCATCATCGTAAATGCCAGCCAATACACCTGTGATGCATTGGTACTTTTCTCCGATCAAGATCCCGTCCACGTTATGCTCCCCATCAAGAAACCCCGTGTCTCTCAACTAACCCAGAAATTTCATTCTGTGACCTCGCGCGCCAAATTCATGGATGTGACAAGGAACATCGTGGTCCTTCTACGAGAACTCTGGGATGTAGTCGTTTCTCCAATCGTGAATATCCTGGAACAGTCTTGTCCCCGTCAATCCCGCATCTGGTGGTGCCCGACCGCCGAATTCTCCCTTCTTCCATTGCATGCCGCCGGCTCGTATAGGGAGGACCAACCAATCCTATCTGATCTTTATATTTCTTCCTATACACCGACTTTGACGGCCCTCATTCGCGCTCAACAAAAAAGAGCGTTGGATCCATCCATCGATCGGCATCATTTTTTGGTCGTAGGGCAGGCACAGGCTCCGGGACAGAACAAACTGCTCTCAGTGGAAGCAGAGCTATCCAGTATATTACAGCGTGTCGAATCTGTCGCCACGGTAACTTGCGTTCAAGCTCAGGATGCGCGCCTCACCAAAGTTGGTGAAGAGTTGAAGAAGCACGACTTTGTTCATCTTGCCTGTCACGGTATCCCCGATCAAGAGCATCCATTCGAGTCCGGTTTTGCATTGGGTGACGGACTGTTGAGGGTTGAAAACATCATGCGGTACGACTTACGGAACGCCGAGTTTGCGTATCTGTCTGCTTGTCATACAACTGTCGGTGACGAGGAGAGTCCGGATGAGGTGATCCATCTCGCTGCAGCGATGCAGTTCGCCGGGTTCCGTTCGGTGATTGGGACGATGTGGGCTGTGGATGATGAGCACACAGGGGAGATCACGTCGCAGTTTTATGATAATATGAAGGACGAGTCTGGGCATATGGACCATACACTGGCCGCTTCGGCATTGCACAAGACGATGAGGAGTATTCGTTCAAGCAAGATACCCTTCGATCAACGGATCCTCTACGTACATATTGGGGCCTAGCGGATCTGCTTTCTGGTGCGTACGTGCTTTCCGCGTGAGTCGTTACCCAAACTCAAAGTACCCGCATTTGTGTTCTCCATTGAAGTAATTTACAACGATGTATTCGCACGGGATCGTGTACTTGGTATGAATTATTCTTTGGATTTGTCACGCGGACAGAGAGCTTTGTGTGCCCTCCATGCGCTCGTTCTTGCATAGTCAGATAAGGGACGATCGTGAACTGTGACCGTAGTCGATGTCTCTTCGCGTAGATCATCAGACACGGAATCGATTATGGTTCAGAGATGCCTTGCAAGGACACATTAACGGGCATGGTACCTCAACCGAGGCTCTTCCCTCCGTTGCTCGAGGTCTATGTTTGCCAGGACGCCTCGGTTTCTCTGAGGAGTTATACATAACCCGACTCGACGTTGTGGAAGAACAGCATGATAAAGCCCGATGTATGCTGCACCCGCGCAAAAATTGTCCGTCGCCAAAAAGGGGGTTGTATCCAAATTTCCACCAGTCTTTGTCGTGGACAAAATAGAGGGGATCTTATGGTCAGCTTGGATTCGCAGGGTTCGTGATCGTCCTTCACGTGCTCACCTTGTGAACAGCCGTTATCTGCTTGTTCGGACTGCGGGTGAAGGGAATTCTGACGGGATGAATATTGATTAGCTGTCAACGGATTGGTGTTCGGATCCGCTATCTCGCTAAAAATCGAGGTGTAAGGTATCTGATACAAGAGCGCATCTTTTCGACGAGGTTTGGGGCGACGCCAATTGACGTTCCTTAGCTGTTCTTGACGAGCTCGAAAGAGCTTGCATTTCCAGACGAAAGGAGATTATCCTCGAAGTCGGAGGCTACGACAGGCTGCAGGAGCCATCTGGTTCAGCAGCCAATTCAAGTTCTTCAAGAGACACGAACGCGGATGCAGATACGAGACACATGCCATCTAGCGTCGGGAGGGTACGGAAACCGGACGACAAGTGGACCCAGCCACGGAGTGCACAGGTGTTGCTTCCGCCTCCAACAAAGTTTTTGCTTACTGTCTCGGCGGAACTGCATGGAGAGTTTCAAGTAATGATGCGAGAACGAAATACCGCGCTCGAGAGGAATGATTTAGCAAGGTTGGGGTGGTACCTCGCCCTTCAACACAATGAGGATAATCTATATCAATTATTGGTGGGTTTCACTCCTTTAACCCCAAGCTCCCAGTTGCAAAGAAACATGAAGTCAAGGTAGGTAGGTCCTCGAGTGCGTCGTGCGGTTTTGAGAGTACTCCGTGATGGCCAGCAGAGGCGTCGCCTCGGTTGCGGTGGTGATTAAGTTCACACCATCGTGCTCTGCTAATTTTTCGTGCGGTTCAGCCTCGTTTCCGGCCGTTCATGGAGGTAAGAACTCGAGTGATCCATCACGGGTGGACTTGGAGGGAAACGGTGACCGGCCGGTGAGGCCGCACGTCCAACTTGAGACGTTAACCCACGGTAACTCCCTCTCCTTGGGGGTTCCATCAGTACGGACCCACTTCCCTCGGAATCCTGGCAGGTTCGACGCGCTTCGTTTTCTGTGAAGCCCGTGATGGGTTTGATTTCAGGTTGGGTGCTGAGCTATTAATATGTCTTAGAAATAAAAAATGAGAATTCACGTTTATCCGAGTTTTCACCAGGGTGTCTGTAGTGCTGTTGAAAATCAAGCCGGCTAGCGTTTCGTCCACGGTCTTGTCATACCCGTCCGGTTGTAAAAAGACTGGGATATATGAGTCCTTCTGGCCCATTGGAGCATAGGGATGATACACCCCCAACGAAGCGTTTGCAACTGGGAGATTTTCGAGCAACAAAGCGTTGCCGATGCCTTGGCTGGTACGTAGGAGAGATTCGGATGGTAGTGATCACGGCTACAAGTTAGATTTTTTTTTTCCATGTTTTAGCCCTGCCAAGTAAATGAAGCTGCATGTGCCTGGGATATGATGCACGGGTGGCTGGGGTCGTTTGTGAGTGGTGCGGCTGAGTTCGAATGAAACTTGGGTAGTGAAGTCGGCTGTTGTCTCTCGTCGACGTTCCCGCCGTCCTGTAAAGTCTCTTTTTGTTCTCTCATTTTCACTTCTTTCTTTTCAGCCAGGCCGCCCCCCCGTTGCGGAGCCGTTCTTTACCTTTTCAAAGGGTTTCAAACCCTTCAACATACGCTTTTGATCAAATTGACGTATCGCTCACCTCTACCGCTATGCACAAGAGAGGCTTTGCCCATATCCGTGTCGGGCACGCCCTTGGCCCCCATGCCCTCCACAAACGCAATTGTGAGTAGCATCGTCGATCTTTACAGTCTAGTCGTGACAGGTTTCTTCCTAGCCTGCGCTACCGGCGGTTTCTATACGAACCCGACTACGGGCATGACCGTTTCAAGCGCTAACCCAGTCAATATCTCCTGGGACACATCGTGCTTGCCCAACACGTCAGCCGTTGATATCTATCTCATCGCCCCAAGCCTCCCCAACACCCGTATCCACGAATGGCAAAACGTCAATTTTGCCTTGGGTAACTACCAGACCACCCTCGAGCCCAGATGGTGGAACGATTCGTCCTCGATCCCTCTTCAGCTTTCGATCGTCTCATCTGGTACCCAACCTTTCCTCAGTCCTTTACCTGCTGGACCTATGTTCACCGCGACCTACACCGCTCCTACTTCTGGCCCCACGCCTGCCGATGCCAGCCTAAACAACCCATCATATACTGTCACATATGTCAATAATTTCCCCACCAACAGTTCTCTCTCGAAAGGTAAAATCGCTGCAGGAATTCTTGTCCCACTCTTTTTTATTGCCATCGGCATTTACGTGTACATCAAGATCAGTCGTGCCAAGGGCAAAGAGAAACGCAAACGCTTCTCCGAGGCGGTCGACAAACGCATGTCGACCATCTCTAGCGATTGGAAGTCGATCACGCCCGCCGGCGCTGCTGCTGCGATTCGCAACAGCATGGCCGTCTCGAGCACAGGAAACCGTTCGTCCGCATTTACTTTTGGTGCTATCCGCCCCGTCAGTACCATGGCTGTCGAAGGCGATTCAGCGAGTGCGGAGAAACAGTCCATAGATATAGCTCAAATGAGTCAGCTTCGCTCTGGTATCCGTGCTTCGGCATTTGGCGAGCGTGTCTCTAGGGTATCTTTTGCTGCCGACGTTCGCCCATCTATGGAATCTCGTCGTACTACGACGACCAGTCGTGTATTCCGCTCGTCTCTCGCATCGTCATATATCCCCCCTCTTCCGATTCCTCCTTCCCCGATGCGGAATGACACCGGCGATATGTCTCCCACACAGACCATGGGTGCACTTTCTTTGACTGCTGAAGATATCAAAACTCGTATGGAAGGTGACAATGCAGCGGAATCGCTTTCCAATATGGATGAAGTTTGGCCCTCGCTCTCTAGTGAGTGTATTTGGTGTTGGATTTTCACCCCGTATTTACCCAGTGTGTAGTGATGCGCACTGGCGACGAGCAGGCAGCTGGAGATGACTACCTTTTGCCGCAAAGGGAGAGTGTCGATCTCCCCATGCCTCCATTCCCCGCCCACCCTGCACCTGCTTCACCCCCTTCTGGTATGATGACAATCCCCGCTAACATGATGTCACCCGACGAGATGTTGCGGGCGTACGCCACGCGTAAAATAACATCTCCTCCTA
Source organism: Caloboletus firmus (assembly GCA_038094755.1). NCBI lineage: Eukaryota > Fungi > Basidiomycota > Agaricomycetes > Boletales > Boletaceae > Caloboletus > Caloboletus firmus. Next base: position 28,082 of record JBBPUO010000239.1, on the reverse strand, counting down.
CCTCTCCGATTGCTTTCCCGGCACGCACCCTCAGTTTCAATGGGTCGTCCATGAGAACTCTCTATACTCCAACCACTCCTACTCTGACCACACCTACTCCGGACTCGTCATCCGGCGTCGCCGCTCATGTCAATACCACGCAGACAACGGATGCTGAGAAGAGGTACACATCATCATACGCATCCGTGGACCCTTATGCTGGCTTTTCCAGGTAAGGGGCCTTTTGGTACTGTCCCCTCCAACGTTTCCTTTTGCCCCGTGACGTTTGATGCTCCTCGCTGAGCACATGGTTCATTTCTGCTGGTACTGGTCCTCGTTAACAAAAAAAATGTGTATTTTGTCCTTGTTTTATAGGATCAAGTGTTAACTTTTCTTGCGTTATTTCCCCGCCATTTCTTTTTCTTTTTTTTTTGTGCGACGACTCTTGTTGAATGTGCACCATTTGCGCCCTCCAACGCTGGAAGTTATTGATACCTTTGGTACCCCCACTTTTATTTCATACCCTCCTATTTATCTTTTATTACCACAACGCCTAGAGCCCTCCCTTGCAACGCGACGCGTACATTGACCCGGTTTTTGGTTTATCGTGACGCCTGTGCTTTAATTCTGTGTGCTCCCTTTCCTACTCTGTCCCTATTTTACGTTTCTTTCCAAGGTACTCCTGCCTAGAGCTCGAGCGTTTACCTCTTTTTCTACGTTAACGCTGCGCACTTCAACCCTTTGTCAGGTCGTCCAAGAAGGACTGAAAATGGTGTGGTTTTTTGATTGAATGGATTCTACACTCTTTATTAGGGTGAATTTTGAGCAGTGTCCCTTGCCATTAGGGTCGGGTGTGGATCCTGAACGCGTTTGATCGTCGTCTCCACGGTAAAGATGGCAGGGTAATTGAGTAGTGATTGACGTGGTGGTCCTTGGGGGATCCGGGAGGAGATTGCCTACGTATGGCTTGTGGCGATACTGGTCAATCCCACACATATGGACGATTACCCTTGTGTTAATCTCCGTTGACATGAGAACGTTTTGAAGCTACGCGTTTGAATGTCAAGGTGATGTGCCTGACGGCGTTTCGACCTGCATTGCTGGCGCTCGGAGTTTGTCAGAAGGGATTCATTCCGTCCGTCCTGCATCGGAACTCGAGATAAAAAGTCTGTGATGGCGTCCGCCCGGCGAGTTCTCTTATGAGAATAGCGAAAGCCTAGATGAGTCTTTGGATGGAAATGTCGACTTTTCAAGACAGGCCGGTAGTAGTGCGAGGCAGCAGTTACTCGGACACAATGGATGGTGATGCACAAAAAGCGTTGGAAGGATGATGATCAGTACTCAGTGACGGACGGTATGTAAAAATGGCACGTTCGCCCGTTATCTAAATGGACTACATGGCTGACGACCACTGAGCAACATAATTGATGGCGCTGAGAAATTCAAATGACGAAAAACCGAATTACAGCCGTCTAACTGGCACTTAGTAGTTGAAAGCACTGACATTTGTGCGTAGGCTCGGCGTAGAAATTAACCACAACATTATTGTGTGTCAATTAACTCGATCGATTGATATTGATATTGTTCAAATGTTGTATCTGTACTCAGGATGCCATCATGCGAGCGTCGCTCTTGCATGGTAGAGATACCGGCGTTGCGGGTGCCACTCCACATTCCATGTCGTAAGTTATACAAATGTTACGCTGTTGCGGTCCTTGCGGAGTGGCACCTACTATAGCTTCACATATTAAGATGTTACATATTGATGTGGAGTGGTACCCAGAACAGAACATCATTGTACACACGCCCTTTTGCATAGGGGCTGGCCATCTAAGACTGTCAATTTGATTGATCTCTGCTTTCTGGAGCGCCTCTTTCTCAGTGTCAAGGCTACTCGTCTACCAACGATCTTTACGATGATGACGTTGTCCTAGGTGCCACTCCGCAACAACTAGCTATCTTGATATGTAAAGCTAGGTGCCACTCTGCAAGAACTAACTACCTTGATATGTGAAGCTAGGTGCCACTCCCCATTAGGTGCCACTCCGCAACATTTATGTAAATTACTACACGAAATGTGAAGTGGCACCCGCAACGCCGGTATCTCTACCCCCGCCGATGGACGCAACTTGGCAACACTCGCATGCGAGCTCTGGTATGGTTGGTACACTTGTCGTACGTTCTCTCACTTTCTACATATACATACCAGGGATCCCCTCCATACAATCTAGGCAGATGTAATAAGTGACAAAACAAATTTATTTGGCGACACTCACAGCGTTACTGACTGACAGATCAAGAATTATTTCATGGAGCAAGACAAGAATGAGTCGATACCACGAGTGGCACCAATCTGAACATCATTTACTAATGAGAAGCACCCCGTTTGGGTGCATGGAGAGTATTTGGTGACTCATATGATGTCGTGTGTTGTTATGATACCCGGGCCCTGCTACTTGAAACACGACTAATTTGTCTCGACGCCCGAAAACGGGAAAGAATATCCAACGCTCGAGTTCTACACGCTATCTACTCAGTTTGATTACTAGACTTGAAATCAACCACCTAGGACAAAGGCGCTGAACCAACAAACCAAACTGAGACGCGAAACGCGAAATACACGTGAGGTGCACAAGGGAGGGAGAGGTGGGTAAATAAAAAGCACCGCTAGTGAGATGACGGGAGCAGGTCAGAAAAGAGCAAGGAGCCCCTTGAACTATCATCCCGCTAGAAAAGAAAGGGGAGGTTCTGACGAAGTGTGACGCCATCGTGGAGCGCAGCCATGGGTGGCAAGCGCAGGGCCGCAAGGCGACAAGGATGACTCCCTTGGATAAGTCTCCTCGAAAAATAGGCTAGTATAAACAAAATTTTAAACATCAATTAAAATGGTGTATCTCAGGCCACCGGTCAATGGGCGAGCAGGCAAGTATAATCTAAGCGATATTATCCGCTATCGATCAGCAACGTCACGGTACACACTCAGCTTTGCCCCCGCCACTTCCGCCACTGCTTACGCATGTATATCCTTGGATGCAATTCTCGCCTAAATGACGACGGTTCTCACGCATATAGATGGATCCAAATGTCAACCTGAACAAGTCGGATATGGTGTAACGGCTAACATTACCGCCTCTCAATTCCTTTGGATTGATCGCGGTAGCTCGGGGTTCGACTCCCCGTATCCGAGTTATATTTTGGGTATCATTTTCTGTGATTCTGGAAACACGGTATGAATATAAGGCATGCCAGCCGGTGTTATTGAAAACGGTGGCAAGGGGTGATCACGAAAAACGGCTTGATGATGATGATGA
>JBBPUO010000238.1:21903-34231 GCA_038094755.1 Caloboletus firmus | reverse complement strand
GAGTAAGGCGGTCGAGAGTAGTCTTGAGGGAGAGTTCTGTCAGTCCGAGTTGTTTCAGCTTCTGATCTAAGACTTTGAGAACAACCATATCGTTCTCCATCGTTACTGCTAGCTTGGCTTCTTTAATGTCCTGGACAAGCCGAAATCTGGCGGGATTGCCATTGGCACCTATCTGCCGAAGAGTCACCTCGAGGACCGAAGAGAGGTTCACCCCCGGAGTCAGATAGAGAGGCACGTTTCCAACACGGGTTAGCTTTGCGAACGAAGGGTTTGCTAGATTCTTAGATGTGGTTACTGTGGTCTGGAAATCCTCGATTGCAGCCTCGTCATCGACCACTACAAAGCCTAAAATTCGTTTCTGATCGCTGTACAAGGTGAACTCGACACCATGGGAAATGCCTTGTGCCAGACCGGCTCCAATGACATATCTACCATCATTGTCAATGCAGACAGAGTAGTGAACTTGTCTGCCGGCAGGGACTCTCGCGTCAAATATGACACGATGCTGGTTGGGTCCTTCGCAATGAGGATTCTGCCTGGATAGATCGGATGGAGTCAATGTTACTATCTTTGTAGAAGCTGGAATACACGTGCTTGTTGAGCTGGATGCGTTCGAGAGCTTCAGTGTATGTGAGATCGTCGAGAGTGCAGCCTTTGAGTGTTTCCAGGAGCGCGGTGGTAAACTCACCGCGTCCTCCATGCTCGTAAGCGAGCTCTTTCTCACCACATGCAGCCAAAAGGACGTGTGACTGGAGACCATGACAAGTAAAACCAGGGTGAATTTTCCCAGATCGACCTCCCCAAATGTCCCGATCGAGGTCTGCGGAGATACTGGAATCGAGATGGACGGTGCGAGGTACATATCCTTCGATTTTCACTCTAGTACCGGAAGCAGAATGGCAACAGTCAAATATAACACACTATACACTATGGTCAGCAAATAAGCAAAAGGGACGAGGTATGGCACGTGCGATGTTATTTCTTTTCGCCTTAGCAATACCCTCGATCAAGGCGCCAATCGTGCGATCAGGAAGGGCGGGGATGTTGGAGACCTCATAATCCTGAGGAAGTAAGCACTGGATCTTCCTTGAGACACCCCACGGTGTCCAGGAAGTCGGAGCAGGGAGTTCTCCTCCATGTCCAGCATAGAAGATCACGATAGGATCCCATTCCTTGATTCGCTCATCGCTTTGTAGGGCCTTGAAGGCCTCGATCATCGCATTGCGCGTCGCCCCGCGGTCCAAGAGTGTGCGGATGCGATCCTCGGGTACGCGAAGGACTTGTTCCAGATACTCCTTCATGGATTTCGCGTCGGCAACCGCCCCACGAAGCTTCTGGCAGTTAATGTAGTCGTCAATTCCGATAATCAATGCAAACATGTTTTGTTTCGACCTGCCAGAACGACCGGTTAATGAGTGGTGCATGTTGGCGGAAGATGACGCACAGCTTGAATGGCGCCGGGGGGAGTAATACGGCCGGCGGTCCGACACTAGTACCGGGGCTTAGCAGCGCGGCGGAAACCGCTGCACCCATAGGATCATCGGTTTCTAGAGGAATTCGGTTGATAAACCGTGTCGAAAATCACGCATGCGCCACTCGTACGAATTTTCAGCAGGGGTTGGGAAGATATGTGGTTGACGCCTAGAGGACGTGAGTGACTTGAGAGCTCACAGCGAAAGTCAAGTCAAGGCACGTACAAGTTGGAACCTCAGTTACCTCTAGATGGTTTGAGTGTAGTACAGGAGACGCGGGTCGTTCAGGGAGATGATGGAGTCCGGGATGATCAAGTGGCACGCCGCTTGTATCAGTCGCTACACCCGGGTTGCCAGTGGCAGGTGAGAGGGGACTGTCTGGTCCACAGTGGAAAAGATATAGCAGACGTCTGAGGAAGAGGCTGAATGGCCGTCCCATGCTTGGAAAGAGCTTGTGGTGATTGTCGCAGTTAAGGAGCACCTTGACCCTGACCTCTAAAACATCCCCTGCGCCCCAACGGCACGTTGCTGGCAACTGTGACAGACTCGGAAGCGGCTACATAGAGTTTTGCACCCGTAGTACTTGCAACAAGCAAATTGAAACGTGGTGCACAAGGTGTTTCCTCATCATGCGTGTGATCCCGAGCTTCTAATCAACGAACTGATATATTATACTCTAGGCTCAAATGGCATCCCATTCCTAGTTTCCCAGAGGTGGACCAAAGAGTCCAAGAAAGATTTATCGTACACCGTGTATTCTACAACCATCTCATAACACTCGAACGTACAAGACAATCGATATCCCAAACGTGACCGCGCCAAAACACGACAGACAACATGCTAATTAATCCACTTCAATGCATCAGTGCCCCTCTCGGCTTTCTCAACGATTCTGCAATACCCAGGAAGGTCTGCGCAAGTTGAACCTAGCGTGGCGCAAACCGAAACGCTTAGTGTACATGTAACTTAGGAACCACGAGATATGGGCACGCACCGTATCGAGCGCTTGAGTATACGACGAGAGGATAGTCGCTGTAGGCGGCGCGAGTGGGTCCCTCGGCGCATTATTCTGCGCATCGCGCGCAATGTCTGCCATGCGGCGCAGGTACAGCGAAGAACCGTCCGGTCCAAACGACACTGAATGGAACGACACCGCTTTTCTGCGTTTACAAAACGGACCACCCCGTCAGCTCAAACGGTGCGGTATGAAACATGAGAACACTTACCCAAGTCGAACGGACGTACGGCACAGATCCTGCATAACGTAGTCTTCGATATCACATTCACCATCGGAAAGGAAAATGATAACCGGGGACCTGTGCCAATAGGGATTGAAAAATGCGGAGGCATGAACGAAGACACGACGTTCTACCTTTCCGTACTCCAGCTTTGCTCCATGACCACTTGGGCTTGTTGAATCGCGACACTAAAGTCGGTACCACCATTCGTATCAAAACCGAGGAGAGTGTCCAACAACTGATCTGGTGTGCTCGCAAAATCATTCACGATCGGGGTTTCGAAACCATGATCAAACAAGATCACACTGTATGCATCTCGTCGCGCAGCATTCGAGTTCGCAACTGCTGCTGCACGCGCTGTCCAGAAACTATGCAGCGACGAAAGCACAGCGCCATATCGATTGTTCGCGTGAGCACTGATTCGGGGAGTCGCCGGTGTATTGGCAAGCGGCAGTCGGTCATGCAAACTCATCGAACCGGAGCTATTCATATGAGGATAATGATGAGTAAATCCGCCCGGGCCAGACCGGATAGAACCTACTGATCAGCGACAAAGATCCTGTCAAAATCAAACCCAATCAATTTCTCGAGCTACAATGCGCGCATGCGGATGGACGGACTCACACATGGAAGGCTTGTTGCATCACGACCGGATTCCTGCATTCGAATTGATGTCCGTCCTGTGAGACGTAGCCCACCCCCGCGAGTGCGGCGTTGGGATTCAACGGCGCATGGAAAAGGGGCAAGACACAGTAAGAGGGTATAGCAGCACCACCGCCAGCAGCCGTGTGTTCTGGACCTATCGAGCGCGTTTGTGAGACAACCCCCAAGTTACAAAGTGACCTCGCAGATCCGCATACCTCCGCACATGGCATCACTATCAATGTATGTGAACCATCGATCATCGACAAAAGAAAAACCCGAAAGAAAGCGTACCATTTTCCAAAGTTGGTTTGCTCTTCTTTCGAGTATGGGTCCTTGAAACCTGTGCGGAGACAGACGATCAGCCAACGCAAACGTACTCAAAGCTCGCTCACCGCTCCGCTTCCAGAACAGACCGTGCGTTAGAACGTCCTTTGCTCGATCGGGATCAGGTTGTATTTTCCTTGTGAGGTGCTGCAGTTCGTCGTTGCCAGTACACGCCGCCTCATCATCCGCGCGACAATAATCGATGTGGACGTGCCGCCCCATTGCCGAGCAAACGAGGTTACACATCATCGGTGCACCTTCGTCGTTGGTGGAGAACTTGCGCCCTTCGATTTCCAGCGGTACGTCCTCCGCCTCATCCACGGTCCAGCGGGTACGTGACATGGACCCGTGGCGCGTCTCGTGTTCTTGCTGTGGATGGCCTTTGAGCGAGTCGTTAGCACCCGACAGAGGCCCGGATCCGCACTTGCAACTTACCAAGAGGTAACGTGCAGAAATAACCGCAGTTTTCGCATCTAGAAGACTATGAAGGAAAGAAGCGCGTATAGAACATTCGATCACCGTACCTTGCTTGGCAAAAATGAATGACCTTCTTGTCCGTGCTGTGGTTGTGGGGTCCCTTATGATTCGTAGCGCCCGGCGGGATCGGTTTGATGCATTTCAAGCGTTTTGCATCTGTCATTTCGGGACTTCGTCAGATCAATGTGGGAATGCATACAAGAACTTGAGCGAACCCTGAGAATACTGCAAGAAGGATCAGTGTCAGCACAGCCATTTGAGACCGGACAACATACTTTGGTATACTGAAATGTTTCATTTTTGCCCGTAAATGTCGCCTCAATAGAGTGCGGCGCCGTTTCGATCTCGCATATACCCGGGGCAGCACAAACGGCAGTACACAAATGTTCTTGTCTGTGGCTCACCAATCAGGGACAAGTGTTACCGCCACTTCAACATTATACATACCCGCACAGATGAATCGCACGGGAGTCAAGACCATGCATGTGGTCTTGCTCTGCACACAGACGTTTGCACAATTGACACTGAATGGAGCACAATCGGGCGTCACATTGATGGAGGGCATGCTCGATGTCACTTCATTAAAAGTGCATGAGCGCATGCAAATCATTAATTCTGCAACAGGAGCAGAAACTACCTTGGGATTCGGCACGTTCCAGGACACGAATATGAACTCCCGTCCACCAATCGAATGTCGGAGAGATCACATGACTAGAAAGGGTGTGGTGCTTCAGAATGAACATGCGCCAAGGTTCAAAGTAGTTAGCAGTGACTCACCCTCCCACACGCGTGAACAGGGGCCGCACAGAGATGCTCCTCGTCAGGGTGATCAATCACCTTTTTTTTCGTCAGTGACAAATAGACACCTCGAACAAAAGACATGCCTTTGCACACACATCCAAACACCCATGCCTTCCAGAAAACCTGCATGGTTTCCCGCACAAATGCTGGTTCGCAACGCATCTACAACAAAACATGAGCTTCTGTAACACAGTCGAAGCAACGGACACATACATGTGCTTTCCGGCGTGACCCGCACTATCACAACGTGCTCAGCACGGGATGTGCATTACAATCCAAACATCACTCACCTCATCGTACATGGCCGATGCTCCCCCGGCTCGAGCGCCAAACAGAAATCACACTCGTACACACACAGATGGTCAGACTGACAGTCGTGGGCACCATTGTGTACCCGACTCTGCACACACCGCAGCTGACATCCCGCACACGTCAACCCACAAAGCTGGACGTTACCCCTCAAGTCCACAATCGAGTTCTCAAAGTCACGCTTCAACTCGTCGATGCGCGCGTGACTCCCACCACCACCGTCCGCCGCCTGGAATCGCGAGAGGTTCTGGTCGAGCCATTCGCGTACGTGGGCAATCCGCAAGTTCACGATCGTCTCGAGATGCTGGGCCAAACCTGTGATCCATTCGTCTTCGGGTGTGTATTGGCGGGATGCGTGACCCTCCCAAGCCGTACGAAGCACCGTCAGCATACGTTCGCGGGACACAGATTGATCGCCGCCACCACCAATGAAGAGTTGGTAAGGTGTATCCGGCAGGTCGACTGGCAAGTCTGTATCCAGGTTCTACGCCAGCGAAGTCAGTATCAAAACCAACACAGGGAGATCGTGAGCGCAAGTTCACCTTCAGAGGCTCGCGCTCTGGATCGATTTCCGCATAGCCGAAGGCAAGCGCATTAGCAAGGAGCGTCGAAACCAGTTGTGCACGATGAGACGCCATGGTTTCTAGACACGAAATTCGTCACATAGTCCAACCAAGCAAAATGCTTGTATTCTTACGAGACATTGCACCCCAGTCGTTTGCCTGGAACAGGTTCACAAGTCAGTTGGACAATTAATGTTCTTTTCTCTCGAGGGACCATTCTCACCTTCAGCTTGGCCATTAACGCCTTCATCAAGTGTAAAAACTCCCCCGCCGACCGATGCGTGACCACCTGCTGATCCAATCGTCGCTTCACCGCAGGAAAGAGCTTGTAAAACCCTTTTGACTCAATGACCGGCCTGGGTGGGGGGGCAGGCGAATCGTGAATTACTCGATTCCCTATTCACGCCCGCCTGAACCTTACCATGGAATGATATTCAGCTTCCCAGCGTGCAGTCGAGAAATGAAATTGGCCTCTTGCTCATCTTGCACGATGCGTTGGAACTTGAGAGAAAATCTAGCAACGAACGACACACATCGTGAGGGGCTTTGTACAAAAACGCGAGAAGCAATTATCACATACTCTTTGGCAATCTCGGCCTTGTCCGAGTCGATGACATCCTAAGTCGAAGAGAAAGTACGTCTTAGCAGATGTGGTGCCCAACTACGGCAGACATACCTTGATGATGATGACCAATGTCGACTGGAACAATGACGGATTCGCTTTGGGATCTAGAACCGTGGAACTCGACTGGAAAGACTGAAAGAGCCCAGTAATATCTCGACTGAGCGCAAAGTTATTGCGGAAGAGTACCTGCAACGTGAAACTTCATTAGTCAACGTCTCCACCCCCTCCACGTCATCTTACCAAGTTTGAAATGGCAGTGTTGAATAAAACGAGTAATGTATCCTCTTGAGCGGATCTTTCAATACTGTGTACACCTACCGACGAAGAGTGACGCGTGCCAGAATGAGGTGGAGTGAGCCACACGAGAGGGTATATGGGACCGACCTTCAAAATCGAGTGCAACGATCAACGCATCCTTCGTCGGCGTAACCGACATCCACACCCCCTCCGTTGTCCGCATTGCCGATCCAGCAAACGACGTATCGACCAGATGGTTCAATGCAAAACTCTTCCCGACCGACTGTTCTCCCATCGAGGACACCACCTTGACGGGCTATCATCGGCGCCCATGAGCAAGCAGAATATCGCACTGGCAACAATGACAATACACACCTTGGATGCCATATACGACTGGAACAACGACTCGTACCACCCAAACGAGAGACTATCCACGATGCGGTTCACGTCTGCGCCCAAAAGCGACCTCTCCAGCTCAGGCGAATACACTCCATCTTTGAGCGGCACGAACCGGTTCTCCTTTGCCAGAGCGAGGTGGATCGGAATCAAACATAGGAACTCAACGAGCCATTCGCCTGCACGATAAGCTGAGACATTCCAGGCACGATTCCGCATCGAGTTCGAGCGCTCCCCACTCCCACATAGCTCGGTAGCAAAGACGGCAAACGACGCAGCTGAGACCTTGATGGACTTGAGTATATCCCCAGTTGGTTTCTTGGTCGACCTCTCAAATGTGAGGATCATCTCTGCAAAATGCGGCGCATATCGTTGGTAATCACGATCTGTCACGAACACGAGCGTCCGCGGGCTTCGGAGACTTGACGAGGAGATCGTTTCGCGCTGCACAGCAGGCAAGACGGGGAAACGGGTCCAGACATCGGCGTGACAGTCGATGAGGCAATTGTGTGCGGTCCCATCTCCTCCTGCCCCGGCCCTGCGTCGTGCAGAGCCTCGCACACCCTTTTCCTTGAAGGTAAACTCGGTCACTTTTCGGGTTATATTTAACGCGTGCGATCGGCATTTGTGCGCCTTAAAGTCCAGCACGACAACATGCACCGCCGCTCGGCTGATCAGCGACGTAACGACAGGACCATCCTCGATGGTGAGTGGGGCTAAGTCGAGCGGGATTCCTTCCGCGGAGCTAAAGGTACTCCAGTGATACGCCTTCATCGCCAAGTCGTTCCCCTGGGCTTGTGCGACCAGCAGACAAGCACCATCGGGCGTCGAGCTCACACTATAGGGCACCCGGTCAAGCTGGAGCGTGGCAGGCCTAGTCATTCGCATCCCTCATGAGCGAGAATCACAGTAAATACAGAAGCAAGATCAAACGCACCGAAACTGGAGCGTCAGCAAAGAAAACACCCTCGCCTGCGCCTGTGAATCGACAAGCACCAATTCTTCACTCCCGCTTACAAAGCATGCATGACGAATGGAACACCCTTCGTTATACCACGAATGCAAGTTGATTGCGCTTCCCGACGCCTGAAATCCCCGCGCGTCGTCAAAGATGAAAATGTGCAGCAGGAGCTTTGAGAATGAGACGAGAGATCAACATTACACCGTGGTAATGTAAGCGAACACGCACCTTGTCCGATGACACGACCGCCAGCATCTTCTTCGATTCGTCATACGCCAACAGAAATTTTTGCCCAATTTTTTCACGGTTGAGTGGCTTTCCGCGGCTGCGAGAGATCGCGCCGTCCATGGCCGCCAGTCGATCGAGGTAGACATTTAGGTTCCCCGCACGATCGGAGACAATTAACAAGAGTTTCTCTCCCTCAAGCAACTGTGCTCGCCTGCTCGAAACATAAACAGGGTCCGGATCTGGTTATACAAGTCATGCGGAGGAAACAGAGACGCACACCACGGAATGGCCCAACGGCAATGTGAACATGTGGGTGAACTTAAACCGTGGCGAAGGGATCGCACTCGGATTAAGTTGCAACTCGTGCTGATCTTCCGTCGTCAAGTTCATCAGATGTACCGTATACATCGACATTGGATCTTGCTGTGACGCTCGCGAACCCGAGATCCGATACGATGCTGAAGAATATATACCTACCACACAGTTGAATGCTGTCCGCGGCACATGTGAGTAGCGCCACCGCTCACCGAAATACCGGTCTTTTCGAAGGTCTTCTACATTATCGATTGACAACGTATGGCTACAAACAACAATGTTAGTTTTTCGGTCACAATAAACCATGAAGAACGGCCTGGTGACGCACGAATATGCAATCTGTGCAGACGAGGCATTCACATGCTTGATCAAATTCACTCTCCACTGGTCCTGCTCTTCCACCGCCCTCTTCGCATGCTCGCGCTTGATCCGCTCCGTGCACTCCTCATCTTGTATCCGGTGCACTGCCGGCGTAAGCTTCCTTAACGTCCTCGTGATGGTAACCTCCAAGTACTCGAATGCCTTTTGTTTCGCCCTGTCCGCGAGCATCTTGAATTGCGGGATGCGTTGCGCAAACCGCTCCACATCCTGCCCCAACTGACTCAAAAATTGACTGTCAGAGATCTGCGTTGCCGCGTCTGTCGCGCGGCGAACGAGAACGTCCAGCGCGCCGTCCACCTCGCTCCCTCCCAACGATAACGTTTTCCATGCCGATCGAATAGTCGTGGTCCACAACGTTGGTATCATGCTGTTATGCTTGTTGCCGCCGCCACGGGTCCCATAGTTCCCTTTCACGTTCGCTCTGGCCTGCTCCAACTCCCCCTTCAATATGGCCTCCAGGATCCCCAGATATGTCTGCTTATCCAGCTTTAAATCTTTCTTTTTCAGGAGCGGGGCCAGCTCCTTAACTAGACAAATACGGTCCTTGGCAATTCGAAAATCCTGGTCTGAAATATTCTGAAAGTCTTTGTTCAGCGATTGCGTGACTTTGTCATTTGCTTTCGGATAGAGCATCAGGAGCTTGGAGAGAGGTACTGAAGTAACATGGATCAACATGTATTGGTTTCAATCCCGGAAGCGAATCAGCACACACCTGGATTATCGACAGACTTCCCCCCTTCGTCCCCAATGTAAGGGAACGCTCCTCGATCAAAGCATCTAACGTGTCCCAGAATGAGAAGCAAGCAATGCAGATTAAAATTCCCCACACTTACGGATACAATCGCAACACTTCGTCTAGAATCGCCTCAAACAACGACCTGTGGAGCACGGGTAGCTCCGTTCGCAATTTTGTTGACACATTCGTAATCTCTGTCCTGGCATGCGCATCGGACATGTTCCGAACAGCGATGGAACGATGCTTCCATTGCCTGCATGGATCTTGGAATCGCTTCTCAAGTCCGGAGCGAACCAAGATTCCTAAAGCTTCATCGTCCAACCTTTCGCTCAGGCGGAGGCGGTCGGACATCCTGTCGACCCAATAAAGACAAGTTATGAAAACGTGATCCCCATGAAAAAAAAGAAGTGCACTGACAAAAGTCCTTCGAGTTGCAACGCTTCAATCGAACGCCCTCTGAAGGTCTCCTGGATGTCTCTCGCCTCTTGATGTTCCACCGTCATAAATCCTTGCGTCGTCTCACCAAAGAGCAAAAACGGAGTGATTGGAGCAGGTTTCGTCGGGTCCGGATCTTCAGCAGGTGCTTCTGGAAGCACAATTGCCGGCGAAATAGCCTTGAAATGTTACATTGGTCAGTCGAAACGACGCCAGTGTACAAAATCAGGATGAACTGACCTTGAAGCCCTCGCGGACAGTCACGGATTCTTCCTGCTCGCTTGTTTGTGCAACTTCGAATGTTAACACTCGGTCCGACTCGTCCTGATCAATTTCGAGTATATTGTCGTCGTCGTCGTCATTTCCGTCTTCATCGCTCCAAAGGATGGTTTGCGCGTGTTCGGGTGAGATCAGAGACACAACTTGATCACACATTTTTGTCAGGTACCTGTGAAAGATAGATTCGGACGTTCGTCATCCCGGATGCGCTCAATAAGAACGAACCTCATGAACGTGATGCGATTACGACGAACGGAAGACACGGTGGAGTCGTCCCAAGTTGTTTGCTCGGGCCAGTATAGGAGAAATACTTGATGAGTGCCCCCGGTTTGCTCGGGCGTTGTGATAATGTACAAGCCTGAGCGGAGGGCTGGTTGTGTGCGTGCATGGGTATCGGAATCGACGAGAAGCTGGATCGCACTGGGAAAACAATGTTCAATATTACAAAGGATGAACAATGCCGGCCGAACAACATACTTGGTCTCGTCGATGGCGCCGAGCTGCAATAGGAATCGAACAATTTCCTCTTTGCTTCCATAGACACCGACAGGTTTAATGGCATACTTGTCAAGGGACTTGAAGTTGACTCTGGTCATTGATACGTACGCACCCGGGCAAATACTATTTATGAACGCCTCGAGCGAATTTTGGGATATGATAACCTTGTCAACTGGTACCAGATCAGGAACGAAAACAGGCGCGGCATGATTGGGATACTCACCAAGACCACCACTACCCTGCTCCGCGATAAGGTCGAGAATGCGATACATGCCTTTGATGGAATGGGCCAAGTCTAACGCATCGTGTTGGAAAGGCGGGACGTCTATATCCATCTACAGATCCACGATCAAACCCGCGATCCCCGGTGAATTAAGTTGAATGAGCTCACCTGATTATCCGATGAGCTGTCTTCGTCGACGGAGTGGTAGAGACTTTCATCTCCGTCAGAGCCAACACCATCCGTGATGGGCCGTGCGTCGATAGTTATGGACGGAGAAGGCGTCGAATCAGAATCGGACGCAAACCCGAGGTCTATGTCCATGTCTGAAGGAGAGACATCTTGACCATTAGCCTGAGAGTGTGCGTGATAAGAATCCCGGTAGTGGGAGACGACGTCTTCCCTGTCCAAAGGCTCTAAAAGTGCCACTTGTCTCAGTTTTTGTCAGGCTTAATTGGCACCAGACATACCTTCCGCTCTTCGCTTGCCCTTGTCGATCTTGCTGGGAACGTAGCCATGGTCGGAGTCGGAGTCGGAGTCGCCGTTAAACAGGTTGGGAGGTTTATAGGATGGATGCATGGTGGGCTACAGATAACTTCGCTGCACCTCGGGATGGTCTTAAAAGAGGGTTAACACGAGGTCGGTCACGATGTTTTCATGAGATGATACATGCTGTAGCCGGCCACAGGAAACAGGAACTTATTGGGCGACGAAGATCTTTGTTGGACCACTGATTGGTCCTCCTGTGCTAAAAATGCCGTGACGAAGTTACCTCGTGTTCGTTGGGTTAGGGAAAGAAGAATAGGAGCTTGTTTGGCACCAATAGAATTGTAGAGGCCATCTCACGTTGCCTGTTAAAGCTGCCAGAAGAACACGCTGCGGAATACTAACAACAACCCCATGGATCTTCCACGTCGAGGCAGTGGCCCTCTTGAAGATCACAGACCCTGAGACTCATGGCAAGCCAGTTGAGAAGTTCAACTTGCGCCCTGACGGTTCCTTATCACGATGTATGAAACTCCTTCGGGATATATGTTTTAGTGACGAACTGATGGTGGGTTGATTTACTATCTACAGGTTACTATCGAGGCAATGGAAAGAAGTGAATACGAAAGGGCAAGCAACGAAGGAGGGTACCTTCCCCTTGCAGTACTTCCATTTTCCAATGTTCATTGCATCAAACATCTA
>JBBPUO010000238.1:0-14090 GCA_038094755.1 Caloboletus firmus | reverse complement strand
GGGTAAAGAAGTGGATAGACATTCCCACAAGATATTGCTCACTGCCATGACTGCGACCATCAGGTACTCTCTGGACATCCGAAGAGACGGGTCCATAGGAGGTGGTTTAGGTCTCGGATGATTTTATACATATATAATACCGCGCGGACAATTTGAGAGCGGACGGATTCGGCGGGGGTGCACGAATGGCAGAATCCATCATACATGAACTCAGAAAAGGGACAGCGATTCGGGGAGGACATGACGTTGGCGGACGTCTGCTCCAAAGAACATGGCCGGAGTGTTGCCTGACCGGGATTCATCGCTTCAGAGGGGGACGCGTATACTGGTGGGTACGGCGTTTGTATTTCGTGGTGGGGGTGAGGTGACTGCTAGGAGGCGGATAGGAGTCTCCGGTAGGCAGACCAAAGAGCTAAAGGAAGATGATACCCCCTTCCTTCCTCACTTGGGAAGACTCGCTGCGAATCGTTGTCGCTGCAGTGCTGTTAAATTTTGCGGTGGTTCAAGTGTCCTCCGGTGGTTCATCAAGGTGTTTGCTACAGTGCTCAAAACGTATGGTTAACTCAGCTTTCGTCGCGCCTAGGCTTGAACCTGTGACAAGCATGAAAGAGATCGAAGGGGGAGAACGCGAGAACCAAACGTAGCCGTCGTATTAGTTGACACACTGTAAGTTTGCAATAGCTCGAATTGATCAATGAGATATTCGACTTCCTCAACGACCGTTCAGTAAATATCCGAGCACGCGAGCTTATCAGGACGAGTGCTTGTGCTGCGAGGCTACGCCAACATGTCTACATACTCGCGACCCAGCATGATTGTGCCTACATATACTGCATTCAATTATATCAATCAATGCGTCCCATCTCCAGCACCCGAACAAAAACACATCCACGCGGGGAACCTGACCAAAAGGACAGCGTCATCTGATTCTCGCTGACGTGATCCGCTGAGAGTCAAGCAATGTGAGGAAAGGAAAAATAGGCGTACCGTCAGATGGACCCTTGCACCGGATGGTTGAGATGGATCGCTCCCTTGTTGTGCCTGACAGAAAATGAGTGAGGTCTACCGTCGCTAAAAAGGACATACAGTGCTCGCTGCCTGTGGGTCTGGAGGACCCTGCCCGGGTCGCGAGGTATCCTTGCTCGGATCTTTCGCAACAGCAGGCTTACCACGCGACTTGGGCTGTAACGTGTGCTAAGTGACTGAGGACAGACTCGATGAACAACGAACCTGTCGTTTTACAACGGGCATCGCGACCACTCGCTAAGATGACGTATTAGATGCGTCCCATCCGTTCGTTTATCAGAGCACTCACGCGCACACGTTGGCCTGGAGCCATTGTGGAAGGACCATCATTAGTAGCACTTGCTCTCGCTGGCGACTGGGAACGAGATTGAAGACCGGTAGGCTGATGCAAATTTCTAAAAGGTCGATCGGGGCTATGTAATACCGGATCCTTGTTGTTCATCCTCCGTAGCCACTTTTTAAATATCGATCGGCGCTTCGGTGGCCCGGCAGTATCGCTATTTCCCTCTCGATGCGGATCTCGAGAGGATGCTGACAAGGCGTGGGACGCATCGACTGGTGGTGCTTCGTCATCACGAGTATGAGTAGAATGTACTGGTGACGGCGACTACAGCAGGGTCAAGAGGAAAATAAGAGGAGAAAGTAGTGATTACCAACCTCGTCAAAGTCGAACTCAGGACCTGGCGTGGCGGACAGCGCGTCGACCTATGCCACCGTGAAAACTCGGCTCGAGGCAAAATGGATAAACCCGTACATTAAGGCCATCACCGTCACCAACTCCGCTGTGTGTCTCCGACCGGGTCGGACTGGGTTTTCCAGGATCTTCCTGTTGTACACATTCAAGGACTCAGTGTCACTCTTTCGGTAAGGGAATGGCAAACACCTACTGAATTAGACTCTGGTGGTTCCTTGTCATGGCCTTCCGAGGTCTCCCGTTGCTTGTCTTGTGGTCCCCCGTCAGGAGATGCCTAGCACAGGTGTCAGCATGAGAGACAGTGCCAACATGATTGTACAAATACTTACATTGAATGGACCATACGGCTCGGGAAGAATATTGTAGAGATTTCGAATAACAACTTTTCTGTCTTGTCGTCCGGTAACAAGATAGCTACTGTCCGCGGAGATGGCAATCGACCACATCCCGACACTCTCCTCGATTCCAGGGCCAATACGAGTCAGTGTCGTCGTGTCTAGGAACAAAATGGAACGCGATGTGTAAGTGGCGATAAATTTTCCGTTGGCAGCAAGAGCGATGGATCTAACACCATTGTCACCGAGAATCTGCGATTCCGCGAGCTGAGATCCCGTAGAGACATCAAATAGCTTGATTTTCCTGTCCTTAGATGTGGCGAAGATTTGGCCGTCGTTTGCCCATGCAAGCGGAGTGATGAACCATGATGTGGGTGTGACAGTCTTGATAGTGATGAGCTTGTCACCACTGCGACTGTCGAAAATGTGGATTGGACCTTCATGGTCAGAGCTGGCGATGTGCTCGCCATTCGGGGAGAAGCTGATTCCACTGATATCATCGTCGTGTTTGAGCGGGCCAACGAGTCTTTTTCCGGTCTTTATGTCCCAGATGTTCGCTGTCTTGTTTGTAGCCCCAGTGGCAATCCTGGTCGAGTCAGGGGAGACATCAACTGCCTCCACCGCACTTCCCCTCTCCACGTCGATGACCTTCTCGTGCAACTCTGTGTTCCACACGCTTGCGCCGCTGGTTGTCCCACACACAATCCATTGGTGATTCTTCGACACAGAAATGGCGCGCAACGTCGTTCCCGTTTGCTTCCCCACCTCTTGGCCATCCACAAGTCGCCAACGTCGAACTCCATCGTTACTCCCACTCAAACAATGCATCCCATCAGGCTGGAACACGACTGCCCACACCCAGTCAGTATGACCGGTGTCGAGCACTATTGTATGGCCTTACTGAACTGTGAGCATCGCAAATCATTCCTCAGAACCGCTACACACCAGTATTTGTTGACGACATCTTCACCGATAGTACACAATCGTTAGCGCCGAGGTGGCGAGGAATTTGTCTTGGTCAACTCGCAACGCGTAAAGTTATTCTATAAACACGTTTCCTCATTCTCGATATAGGTTTGTTCACAGCCCCGGCTGTTGGCGCTTATTCTTGTTCGGATTCCAGCCAAGTGACCTCGTTTTGACGATCAGGCAAGTAATCGATATTGGCGAAACCTTTTATCTCTTGCTAGGGCAATTTGCGATTTCTTGTCATGTCCCAGCTGTGGGACCCGGTTCACGATGAACGTGGAATCTGCATTAGACCAACTCGCGATACACCGCACATAAAATGCACGCGGGTTCCTTCTAGGCTTGCTCATACTATGAATAAAGGTTTTCCTTACAGTGGGAAACAAATCTACGTCTGCGCACCCACCCGGACCGCCCACACTCTCATCTGTGTGGGAGGCTCGGCGTTCTCACGCTTCCTGCGTGCATCTTCGGGGCTGGAATGGTTGGGCTCATGCACAGCTTCATTATCGCCAGCAATGCCTTCCAACGTGGAATGACACGGTCTCTAGTTCATCACGGCCAGACTGTCTGCCAGGCGTCTGCGTGAAAGCCACAAAATCGCCCACGATCGCTCTCAGGTGCTATGCTGCGATGTCAGAAGGGGATCCTGTGAACGCAGTATAAGCGTCAGTGTGATCAAGCACACGAGACTGTCTGTCACAATTCAAGTCCAAGGATTTAGTGTCAAGGAGCGAAGAACAAGGGGTGAGGTTGTTTTGAGCCTAGCTAGGGAGTTACAGGGCCACTTGTATCTTCAACCAGGACATTTGTCTCGATTGTATGTACTATCATAAGCCTGGCTGCGGTCGGACAGAACGTAGTGTGGGACTAGAGCTTCAACTTGAAGGCGACATACATTTTTCTAAGCATGTCAGGATAGCATCCGCGCACAAAGATGTCACATAAATGAACAACTGGGGATACTCACCACCGAACATTGTTGGTCCAAGTGTCCTCCGGAGTGTGCTTCGTGGAGGTGTTCATCACGGCAGTCAGAGTGTATAATAGACTTCATTGCACCTAGACAAGTTGGAACCATGACGAACAAGAAAAAAATCGAAGCAGGAGAAGGCGTGGACCTAACCCAGCCGTTGCATGAGTTGACATTCTGTAGGCTTGCAACAGCTCGAATCAATGAGACGTTGTCCTGCAATCGCAACCCCTACAGGCATACTTGACTTCTGAGTCAAAACCTTTGAGTAAATGTCCGAGCACATAGATTCAATCATAAACGAACTTATCAGGAAAAGCGCTCTTGCTGCAAGGTGACACGAACTATCAGAGTTGCATGGTCTATGTATACATACTCGTGAAGCAGCATTGTACCTATATGTACTGCAGTCAATCACATCCATCAATGGGTCCCATCTTCTGCACCCGAGCAAAAACACATCCATGTAGGGAGCCTGAACGAAAGGACAGCACCGTCTGATTCTCGCTGATGTGAGCCAGTGTGAGTCAAACAACGTAAGTAAAAGTAAATAGGCACACCGTCACATAGACCCTGCCACCCGACGGTCGAGATGGATCGTTTCCTTGTTGCGCCTGATAGAAAATGAGCGGTCTTGACGAAGTCTCCCATTTCCAGAACAATACATACCGAGCTCACTACCTGTGGGTCTGCAGGACCCTGTCCGGGGCGCGGGGTATCCTTGTTCGGATGATTGGGAACAGCAGGCTTGGCACGCGATTTAGGCTGCAATGTATGATGAGTGACTGAGAGCAAACTCGAAGAACAACGAACCTGTCGTTTTACAACAGGTTTCGCGACCACTCGCTAAGGTAACATATCAGACGTGTCGCATCCGTCCATCTATCAAGAGTACTCACGCGCACACGTTGTCCTGGAACCATCGTCGAAAAACCCTCATTGATAGCGTTTGCTCTCGCTGGTGACTGGGAATGAAATTGAAAACCGGAAGGCTGAAGGGAATTTCTAGAGGGTCGATCGGGGCTCCGCGATGTTGGGTCATTTTTATTCATCCTCCGTAGCCATTTTTTAAATATTGATTGGCGCTTTGATGACCCGGCAGTATCGATGTTTCCCTCTCGATGCGGATCTTGAGGAGAGGATGCCGACAAAGCGTGGGACGGGTCGACTGGTGGTGCTTCGTCATCACGAGCATGAGTGGACACTGCTGGTGATGGTGGCTGCGGCAGCGTCAACATGAAAATAAGAGAATGTAGTAATCACCAACCTCGTCGAAGTCGAACTGAGCACCGGGCGTGCTGGACGGCACGTCGACCTATGCCATTGTGAGATCTCAATTCGAAGCGAAAAGGACAAACTCATACGTCGAGGTCATCATTGTCGCTAACTTCTCTGCGGGTCCCCGACTGGACTGGACTGGATTTTCTGGCACCTTCCTGTTGTACGTACACATTAGAGGGATCGGTGCAACTCTTTCGCAAACGGAACAATAAAAACATACTGGATTAGAGTCAGGTGGTTTCTGGTCATGGTCTTCCGAGGTCAGAGGCTGCTTGTCCTGTTGTTCCTCGCGAGTAGATGCCTAACACAGGGTGTTAGCATGAGGCTTCCGCAGCATGCCCACACAAATACTTACACTGAATGGACCATACGAGTCCGGAATAATACTGCTAAGATGTCGAATAGCAACTTTTTTGTCGTGTCGTCCAGTAGCAAGATGACCACTATCTGGAGACATGGCAATTGACTGTATCCCACCACTGTCCTCGATTCCAGGACCAATTTGGATCAGTGTCGATGTGTCAAGGAACAAGATGGAACGCGATGCGAAAGTGGCGATAAATTTTCCATTGGAAGCTAGAGCGATAGATTCAACATTGGTGTCACCGAGAATCCGTGATTCTGAGAGCCGGGTCCCGGTGGAGACATTGAATAACTTGATCTTCTTGTCCTTAGACGCAGCGAAGATCATCTGGCCATCGCTTGACCACGCAAGCGGAGTAATGAACCATATTGAGGGTGTGACCGTGTTGATGGTAATGAGCTTGTCACCGCTGCGACTGTCGAAAATGCAGATTGGGCCTTCATAGTAAGAGGTAGCGATGAACTCGCCATTCGGAGAGAATCTGATTCCAGTGACACCGTCGTCATGTCTGAGCGGGCCAACGAGTCTCCTGCCAGTCTTTATGTCCCAGATGCTTGCTGTGTTGTTCCTACTCCCAGTGGCAAACCTGGCCGAATCAGAGGAGACGTCAATCGCATACACCGAGTTTCCGTCCTCCACGTTGGTGACCCTCTTGTGCAACTCCGCATCCCACACGCTTGCGTCCCTTGTGGTCCCACACACAATCCACTGGTGATCCTTCGACACAGAAATTGCGCACAAGTTCATTCCCGTTTGCCTCCCCACCTCTTGATTGTCCGCAAGTCGCCAGCGTCGAACTCCGTCGTTACTCCCACTCAAACAATGCATTCCATCGGGCTGGAACACGACCGCCCACACCCAATCAGTGTGACCGGTGTCGAGCACTATCGCACGGTCTTACTGAATTGTGAGCTCATCGCAAATCATTTCTCAGAACTGCTACTACGCACCCGCATTTCTTGACGACATCTTCACCAATAGTATATAATCGTTAGCGTCGAGGTGTCAAGGAAGGTGTTTTGGTTTACTTGAAATGCGAAAAGCTGATCCATAAGCATATTCCCTTCTCAATATAGGTTCGCTCACAGCCTCGTGCCCTTGGCGCTTATTCTTCCTCGCATCCTAGCCAGTTCGTCAGGCAAGCCGCAGTCAACACTTGCAAACCCTTCCGTCCCTTCCAAGGGCAGCCTGCGATTGTTTGTCATGTCTCGGCTACAGGACCCGGTTCATGATGAGTATGGAATCCGCACCAGACGACCCCATGTCGTTCATTGGATCAGCGTCTCCCGGGATCACAGTTTGGTCATGGTAAGGTGTCCAGTGTACTTTCCAAGTTGATGTTTACCTTGTACAGTGTATGAGATTTGTCGTGTGCAACGCTTGCATCGTGCTCTCCTCTTATACGCTCCCTGAAAAACGTCGGCTCCCCGACGAACTTGCAATGGAACACTGACGGGCCGCGCACTCGAGCTCTAGTCAAAAATGCGTCTTTTCAAAATCATTCTTGCACTAGGTAAACCCGTTGCAACCCGTCTCTGAGGGTGGATTGCTGTTCTTTCATCTCGTCTTTGGCGGGACGTTCGCTACGGAAAGGTGTCAGATCGCCTGTCGTGCTGGCACGGGTCGCCAGCAACTTCGTGACGACGAACAGAGGAAGTCGCCGTCGCGACCGCCATAACTTGCGACTTTCTTTCTTCGAACCAGCGCATTTATACACATCACCACTCTATTTCAACACACCGGACGCATGCATGATATGATAGGGTGGTACTCAAGGCTCACTCTGAAAATAACTTTGTCTTCTGTCATTCAGCGCCAATCGCTCACCTAAATTTTGGTGGTCCCCCACCCACCTTCCCCCAAATCCATGTCACCCACCTTTCGTCAGGTTGTGCCCAGCACACTCCTCGCGGTCACTGCTTTGGAGGATACCTCCATGGCCCTAGAAGGGCGGCGGTCGGGGTAGCGGTTAAGCCCCCTGACGAGAGCTTTCGCAGGCTCGAAACTGCCTACCATATACTGTCTCTTTGCCTGTCCATGTGTAGACTGTACACGGCCTAATCCTCGGAGAGGGGCATCTGACCGGTGTAGCAAACAGGACCAACGGCCCAGGTTCTTACCTCCAGGGTCGCGCTTCGTGCTCCCTAGCGGCCCAGCTTCCTATCATTTCGGCTCTCACCATTCCGGTTCACAGCCAAGGATGGCAACTTGCCGTTGCATACGTCGCTCAGAGTCACGATCTCAATACCACAGATACCGAGCATCGTCGAGACGAAGTGGTATTACACTTGGGCAGACCAGGATGAGTCTTCTCCCCTATAGCAGTAAGGCCGGTGGAATTAACAAGTGAAATACTGGATACTACGAAGCTTCAGTTCCTCGGCCATCAATTACAGTGCCAGATTCCATCTCTACTTCTCCGCTGGACTCGCGTTTCTTCCACCTGAGATGTCTCACAGAGCAGGTGAGTATCGGGAGGATGACCGATGGTAACATGCTGACGAGGACAAGAGTCGTGGCGAGAGCAGGGGATCCGGACAACGCCACGAGTCCGGCAATGCGAACAATGACAAAGCCAATGTCGAGCACGGCAAGGAGGATGGCAAACGCCGCGTAACCGATATACCCGACACGTTCCTGGACGGATAGCCATGTCAGAGACGGGATTGCGATGTCGGACGAGATGTATACCTTCAACTCCGCAGGTGAGAGTCGGCCATAATGGATGTGTATGTTCTCAGCCATAACCAAGAACGATAGCGTACACAGCATGAAGAAGTAGTTTCCATTGCTGAGATGGATGCTACGAGGTATCATTAGTTGATATTTGAGGAGAGGGAATGATAGCTCTGTACGTGAAGCAACTACGGAACTGTACGATGATTCACGCAGTGATGAGATATGAGGAAATATGACCTGACGAAGCCACTCACTAGCTCGATTGACCACTCTATCCGGTGATTCAGAGTTGCCCTGACGTCCTCAAAGTCATTTGATGATTGCATCATATCATATAGAGTAAGTCCGAGTATGTGTTGGGTGAGGGTCTTGGGTGTCTTTGAGATGGAGGCTTGCATGCTAGCCTGGAAAAGGTGGGATGCGGGTATGGCGGAGCAGCTTGGTTGTTCATCTTAAGTAGGTACCAGAGGCTGCGGTCATTCAATTTTTGCACTCTCGCGACACATTGTTGAGAACAACTATTGGCTATGCTGACATCTGCTGTGGTGCAGGCTTTAAATTATGGACGACATCCATTTGGAAATCTAGGATGATGGACTTCAGACATTGTTACCATATATGGCAATTGTCTCATTGAGGTCGCACCCTTCCGAGGCCGCAATTTTCGTCCCTTCCCGCTGATAAGATGAGGACGATGAACAAAATAGGCTTATATGGCAAGTTGGGATGATATCGATGTTCCGCGGCATGTACACGTTGTGGCCTTGCGTGCAATATGCTCTGTAGCTAACTGATCGCAAAATACCATGAATAGAAAGCGGAGGATGATGAGGGTCGGAAGTAAATCAGACCATGTCTATTCCCGTGCACCATCTACTATAGAGATTGCATTCTGAGGATTCCATACACCAGGTGACACGACGGTCCCAGCAGTGCGTCCTCAACTGTACAGGATGGAGCGTGATCTTACTCATTCTAGAAAGAGGAGGATGAAGTTATATAGGTGATTCTGCGATGTCATGTACAGGGAATTGACTTGATCCACCAATCTCCTTCAAGACCCTTTCACACTCACTTGCTCGTGTCTACGCTTAGATCCTTGAGAGCTGGCCCACGAAACGATTCATCGAGCCTCAACGGGTCGATGGAGTGATGCAGGTACTCTCTTCTCAGCAAACCCAAGCGACCGAGACGTCGGGAGCGTCTCTGTCCACGCTCACCTCACGCCCCCTTCCTCGCGCGGGCACGAATCCAGAAACGACGCTCACCTCTCGCGTGGGGAAAATTTTAAACGGATCGTAAACAACGCAAATGACTTTGAGAACGACGGTGGGTTCAAGCGCAGCCCCAGGTCTTGTCCATGGTCATTCCTTGCATCATTCCCATTCCTCCACCCCTGCAGCTGGTTCGGGACCTGGGTCCGGTTCAGGGTCGGCAGGTTATACCGCCTATGTACTCGCCACCTTTCTCCCGCTGAGCGAAGGGGAGAATTCCGAGTTGACGTTGGATATCGAGTTTGAGAACGAGTGGGGGGCAACGAGCGATTGGAATGAGGATGGTGTGGAGGTGGTTGTGGAGGAGCAAGAGTTGTGTTATCCACATTTGAGGCGGCGGGGGGGAGGGGAGGGACATGGACAGGGCCAAGCCGAGGGAGTTGGAACGGGGGAGAGAGTAGAAGAGCTGGCAGAGGGGGGGGTGGAGAAGAGCCGATGGATCTGTCATAGGTGGTTGGTGATGCACCTCTGGAAGTATGGGTCTACGAGAGCAGACAGGCGGGTTTGTTTGATGTCAGTAAGGATTCATACCAGCGAATAACATCTCACTTTGCGGATTCGGATCGACGATAGTGATTCCGCTAGGCGAGAAATATAGTCGTGATCTATCGTTCTCAGGATTTGGCGCTGAAAGGGGGGCCGACCATGCACCAGTGCCTAGTAATTTTTTTCTATCTCTCCACGACAGCTACTAGATCATATGTATTGCCAATGGGCTGCACTACCTCAAAAGCTTCATACCTCCTGTCGGAGAGTGCCGCCTTGTACGAGACCGCACCAGGGCAAATCGATCTACAAGTGTCATGCATTCGGACAACGAAGAGTGATGTACATTCCTTTGGATGTGTCGCTCTCTTGGATGATAATACTTCCACCTTACATTGTGATCCGTTTCAAACTCAATGTGATGAGAGAAGGGTACATGTATGTGCAATTTATGAAAATGACTAACCTCCGGTCAAGTTGGAGCGTGTCATAACATCCTCACTAAGACTTTTACCAGGTTTGCTAGCATCTTGTCCCATAATTCAGATGGTCGGCAGGGATTTAGAGAAACCCATACAAGCACACTAGAGTTAGGTCTCGTTTCATAAATGAATGAACGTGGTGATCGCGTCAGGCAAGAAATATGACCGCGATGGGACGAGATCATGCTGTGCATGATAACAGCATGTCCTCGGGGTTAGGCACTTAATGGAAGGGTACCGCATAGCCATGAGATATATAAGCTATAGTGGTTTCTAAGGCGTTGAGCGTTTCCCTCTACCAGTCTTTTTTCTCTCCACGCACCTTCAATTGCAAACACGCCAACAACCTTTGCAACCAACTGCCAGAGTATCATCATGTCGAGCGTCATACTACAATGGTCTGACAACGATGGTCCTCGGCCACATTTGGTGATCCCGACAGAGGGTGAGACTCTCACCAGGCTCGCGTACCTCCCCGACGGACGACGGGTTGTCACTGCCAGTGGCTCCACAAGCGGAGTCGTCAGAGTCAGGAATTTGGAGAACGGGGAACAAGAAGGGATACTAATGGTGCACGGGGGCATGATAACTGATCTCATTGTGACTCAGGATGGCACGAAGATCATTAGCAGTGATCTGAGAGGGAGGATCAAAGTGTGGGATGTCGAATCGCACGAACTTGTCAAAGAATGGACTCACCCAACGGAGGCAATGTTAATCAAGCTTTCCATCTCGTCGGACGGTGGACTCATTGCGGTTGCTGGCGGGACCGTGGGTATTTACACCACGGAAGGGAATCTTACCATCGAGGTCGACGGATACGCTTCGTCTACGTGTTTCTCTCCCGACAGGGACAAACTTGCATGTGGCACTCGTCACAGCATCCGTGTGTACGATGTCAAGAGTGGAAAGCTCATTCTTGGTCCGTTGAATAGCCAATGTTGGGTCAATTGTGTGCTGTGGTCACGTGATGAAAACAGGCTCTTCTCTGCCGACAACGCGATTCACTGTTGGAATTCCAATACAGGGGAACCAATAGGACAACCGTGGACAGGTCACACAGACGGTGTATGCTGTCTCTCCCTTTCTCTCGATGGATCCGTCCTTGCGAGCGCGTCCCGAGATCATACTATTCGCTTCTGGGATGCAACTTCTGGTAATCCACTTGGGCAATATCTACAACATGATATAATTCCGTACGCAGTTTGTTTCTCTCCCTCTGGTGAATTCGTGGCATCAGTAGGATCGAGTGGAAAGATATATTTGTGGCGGGTGCCTTGGTGGAATTCCGTCGAGGATCGGGTATGATACTCATCAGTTGCCATACCTCATCATGCATATCCACGTCACTCTCAGACACCCCAAATTCTCGGCGTGCACTACCCCCCGCGTTGCACGCAAGCTACCTTCATCCACTCACCTCCACCTCCACCTCCATCTCCGCCGTACTCCACTCACACACCTGGCGCTGAACAAGGGTTGGATGTCGACCATGGTGTAAGCAGTTACAGGTCACGACCTTGCACTCGTTTGCTCACGATCCCTCAAAGTTATCTGCACCAGTTCATCTTCTAACAGCTGCCTTGATGTCAGGTCCACCCCACCCCCTCCCTATACAGAGCATACGTCAAAACGAGGATGTTTCTTTGCAAACATCATTCATTCCTGAAGAACCGGATATGCAGTCCATCCTTCCGGACCCCTCGCTCGGGCTTGATGAGCGGCAGCGCATATTCGAAGTACGCATACATCGACTGGTGCGATGCAGAATGTTCATTTATCGTCCTCGTCTGATAATTAAGCCATTTTTTCTAGGTTAATCTGGCGACTTCAATAGGGCTTCGTCTTCCTAGTGACCTCATCCCTTCAAGCTCATGTCAGGACATACGTAATGCTTCACAGACTCGTTTGGAAAGCATAACGGATGCAGATTGGAATTCAATGTCAGTATTCTCCTTATGATCGCTGAATTGCCTTTATCCCTCTCCTGCTGGGCGTCTCATTTTCGATGGTTGAAAGTAGTGCAAGAGATGAGTATAGAGCTAATCACCATCACCTGTCTGCAGGCTCGCTTCCGAGATCGAACCTTCAACCTCAGTGTTCCGATCTACATCAAGTGGGGACCCTAAAAAGACCCGCAAAATCGATAAAATCAAACAAAAACTCGTCAAGATGCTGCGTGAGTTATCTCATCGCATGACACACGTACTCAATCACCCAACCGTTATGGATGCAGGTGATATCGGATTCAAGTTGTCCAACGGTCGGCTACCATGGTCCACCCTCGAAGGAGACCTACAGAAGAAAGGATACGCGATCATCAATTGGCCACAAGGCGTTTTCCGTGACAGAGACAAAGGGGTATTTAGTCTAAGTGCAGAGGATGCGGGCAAGCTTCACGATGCCCTTTTTCTCAATGAACCATGCCTTCGGTTCGTTCCTTGCGGAGAGGGTATGTTCTTCAACATATACAGCACTATAACGGTTGTTCAACTGGCCATCAGATTCTGCAGATAACGATGAGGTTGCTTCGCTGGCTCGCGTGCCAAGCTCGGATCAGTCTGGCGAAAGCAACCGTTCCTGTCTGCCGCCGACAGACAAGCAACTTAGGATTAGAATGACTACAGCTGAAACGTTTTCAGGACATCCTCGCAAGAGACGGCGTGTATAGGGTTCTCGCACTATATGAGGAGGACAACTTTCCACCTCCACTTTTTCCAATTCCTTGTGAATCAATTAGAGTATCGATACCATACCGTGCACGACCGACCACGAGATACGAGTTCCTCCACTCTGCATCCCCTTCTTTCTTGGATACTTTGTACTCTTATCTGATATATCTACTTACAATAAGCTGTAGCTCCAACACTTCACCGCATTTGACTGACTGCTAAGCGAGAAGCAACTCTCGGGAAAGTACAATACATACCCTACCCTACGGAAAACCTCCCATACCTGGGCAAATTATAACATGTCCACAACGTTATTAGTACACCTCTTGGCTTTGATATGTGGATTCAGACGAGTTGTTTCCAACTACAGTATGCTCATTCTTCCATAGGGAGGTTCGTAGTTCCTGGACCCGATATGTCACATCGGTCACGGGCTCGGGGCTTCAAATTCCAAACTCCTAAGTCAGAAAGAGTGGCGGGATGGGTGGCTCCGAGGCCAAAGACTTTGAAGAGGAGACTAAAATGTGTTCGAGCGTGACCATCTTTTCGTCCACCTACACCGACTGACTGCTGGTTGGGTGCCTGGGTCCAAGGTCGAAACTTGGTAATGCTCCAAAGAAGAGATTGAAATTTGCTCGGATGTGACTACCTTTTCGTCACCTACACCTGAAGAATCAACCTCACAGTCTCACCCGCTGAGTACGTTTTTCTTTGGATACATGGGGCGGGGAACACTCATAGACTGACCCATGACCTGCAGGTTTTATTTCCTTGATTTACAGGCATGATCATTCAGATCTGAGGGTCCGATTGTTCTACTCATTTTGAGGCATATTGTCATGTTACAAGCACAAC
>JBBPUO010000237.1:25323-36162 GCA_038094755.1 Caloboletus firmus | reverse complement strand
CTAAGTCAAAAAGGGCAGGTCGACTGAAGAACACTTTTGGTGGGGGATATATCAACGGAGGACTCTGAATTTTCCAAATAAATGGGTCCACTTAGGGTTGATGGAAGTGTACCAAAGCCTCTCCTCCTGCATCCGTAAAATTACGAAATCAATTATATACACCCCTCTATTTGGACGTACTGCAATCAAGGCTGTGGTGTAAGACAGCTCGTCGCAATTGACACAAGGTTTACAGGCGGTAAGAAGACTTTTTTTTGGGGGGTCCATACAGACTACCCTGAGTGCACTAAGAATATATTTTTGTCGGAGATTCAAGGATAAAATTTTGAGTTTCTGATTCAGGGCTAAGACTTAATCGTGGCTAGACCACTTCACTTGTATTGAATGGATCATACCTCTGTGCTGAACCAAATATTCGGCTGATGCGGAGCCATTTGGTTGGTACACTGTGCCTACTTACCATGATGGGCCAGTGGGCCCCCACACGAACTGTTGGAATACACAACTATGTGTTTCATCAAGACTACGTGTTTCATCAAGTCTATCTCTGGTTTATCTTTGACCAAGGCAAACTAACCATGAATTCAGTTAATTATCATTTCAAGGTGAACTTTGTCACAAACTGCACACCATTCAGCACCTTTGTTTTGAAATTTTCTTTTGTGGATCACTGTGTTTGTAATGGACTAGAATTTTCAGAGTCCAAGGTGATCTCCAGGTACATGTTTGACAATTGTATACACTCAGCTCAAAATGTGGTGGTGAATACTGTCACAAAGTGAGTGCTCAGGATCAGGTGCTCAGCAAGCCCTGGGGTCTCTTGAATTTGAAGAGCCATGGGCACTCATGGAAAACCATGAAGTGACAAATGGCCTCATGTTTTCCCCAGTGTGGGGGAGTACATGATTTGACTGCAGGACAGTAGAAAATGGGTTCAAGTGATTGAGTCTTAACTATATGGCCTAATACTAAGATTTTATCACTGTAGATTATGTGAATGCTATGGGACATCCTATCCATGATGTAGTGGGCAGTCCAAAACTGGTGGAGTCCTATGTGGTGCTATGTGATATAGTGACTCCTGAGCAGGAAGCTGTGGCATGTAGCAGTGTTGGCCCCCAGTGACTCAAACTCTTCAGCATTGAAATGCTTCAAACTCATTGCAGTGCCTTGGCACAGTGTCAACAGGGACTTGTGACCCCATTGAAATAGAGAGAGTATCCAATTACTGCAGAGACACCAATCTGACCTACTCGAGTAATTGCTGTACAAAGTGGCATGAGGTGCATTGAGGTGCGCATTGGATCAGACCGTTGTCGCGCTGCCAAATAGACATTCGGAGCTTAAATTCTCAGCACGAGGAATTGCAAGCCCGTCATCTCAAGATCTCATTAATCCTGCCCAAGACATTTGTCGTCCGATTTCAGGTCATGTCAAATGCATCATCGTTGTCGACGTGTCCCAGCAAGAGGACATTCCACTTACATAATCGCAATGGACCAGCACATGCCAAATTGGGATACTTTCAGTCGGAGATGCATGTTCGAGGTCCTCCTGTATGTCAAAAAGTTTTTGGCCCGCGACAATGTTCTGAAACGGGCTGTGATCCGTTATCAACGGTTGAGCGATCCGGTGCTACGACTAACACGGAGCGTTCATCATCAGGAGTATGACCCACTGCTTGAATTCAAATATTCAGGGATGAGTTTGAACAGGTTTAAAGGTGCAAAAGAGGCTAGTCCTTTCGGCTCCCTCTATAAGGTATTTCGAAAACCGACAAACCTTTTTTGTTTAATTAGACCAGATAACAACTTGGTCCGAGGGATATCTCATTCAAAGTTCCCGAATTCCTTGTCATATCTGACGTCACGAGTCACTCAACATTTGGAGATTCCTTTCACGAGCTGTTTTTGAATTTTTTCATCTATTGCGGTTCGTAACCAAACCAGCTGAGGAGTTTGTATATCTGTTACGATTGCTGTCTATTCCTTTTTTTTTTTTGAAATCTCGGCGAGCCATCCCAACAGGCGTAATTTTGCAGGATCATATTGAAATGGAAAGAGAACGGAGAGAGAGAAGCTTCGTGGTGAAGCCGCCATCTCAAAACCAGGTGGATTGGCTATACTGTGTCGGGATAACGAGCCTAATTGACGGAGCGGGACCGAGGGGGATGAACCTACAGCTTATACTATGCGTACTTGGGTCCCACATGCAGAACGGACACAACATGCGCAATCGCCCGTAGAGAACACAACGACTACATCATTGATATCGTATCAACTGGGTTGAATAGACAATGTATATATATATGCACTCTTTAAACCGCGAAAACACGTTCGTTTCGCACGAATTGAGGCATTTTTCCAAGCGCTCAGAGCTTGTGAGATGTGTTACTAGGCTGCTCTTCTAACCAATCACTCCGAGAACTAGGACTCCGAGGATGAATCTCTAGAGACCAATACCGGATAGGGAGCGGACAATCGACACAGCCGCGACAGAGTGGTGCATTTCGTATCTGTGTGGAAAAGGCTACTCTCTACGAAATCAATATTTTATTAGAATTCCTTGACAAGCTTGTAGATCAGAGTCCAGAGCACTAATAATGCCAGAGAACTTGAATGAAAGCTAACTGGCATGGAGATGAAGTTCGAGATTATTGATCATGCGCGGCAACGGAGCCACGCGATTTTGACTTTACATACCCAGATTTGTAGATTCGTCACGGCAGAGGGCATGCCACACTAACGGCTATTCACACTCAACATTCACTCCACTCGCTTCCTCCGAGACCCCAGGTGGTAAGTATGCCGAGTCGGTAACCCTTGAATAGCCATTCCCGACCCCAGGTGGCTATGACGAACATACGGGCCCGCCTCAGGCGAGCTGAAACGCTCTGAATCGGAGATTGAGTAGCTGCTACTTGTGGCTGTCGGACGTTCAATATCGGTCGATAGGGGTGTGGATGGCAGATGGGCCCCTTGTCGTGAATACTACCATGGCACTAACTGGTTACCAGGTTGGGGGCATTTCGCCCTGCTCAATAGTATGACACATCGCCGTAAGCGAAGGTACCTACGAGTAGGCACCGTTCACATCAACACTCGGTTTAATTTCACCGTAGGTATTCTTGGTCCGGCCATTGCCGGTTGACGCTGTCAAACACCACCCCAAGCCTTGTCCGACCTTTGCGGTCTGCTTGCCTCGCCGTTGCGGCATGTTACACTAGTATAACAAAGTGTAGATTAGCAACGCCGATAAGAATTGATCATAGATGTCCTGGATACATATTTAAGAAGAGAATGCAAATATACGAACTTGTTTTCACGATAATTCAGCATTCACCATCCTCCGCCGGGGTCGTAACCACCTGTCCTTATTGGTTTCAGCGCACATGGTATGGTCGACGCTGGTATTTCCGAAGCTGCCATCTTTTTCCCGCTTAATCAAATTTCCAAATTCCATCATACACGCACACCTGTCATATACGGTTTGCCGAACCCCTCGAGGTCCGGACCATCACTAGGAACGGATAAAAATGAAGCTTCGGGGTCTGCTGAAAATGTGCCAGTGAGCATAGCAGTAGAATAGAAGTGCTCTTCCTTGCCAACATCGGCGTCGTGGGCAGAGACTAGGATATGAGGAGTCCATCGCGTCCCTACAGCGAGTGACGGTGGGTTTCTTGCAATTCTGTAAACCACCCTACCACAATTTATTGAGGGCTTGTCGGTTGGTAAGAAAGGAAATTGCGCCCTAACTCAAAAACCAGCACACTCCTGATCGAAATCAGCTTAATGTAGTAACAAAAAAGGAGGCTTGCCTCGCCAAGTGCAGTCCAGACTTTCAGTTTTGACCTGCATTGTAAGTAAGCTTCGTGAACTACGATAGGCCTTCATACCGGTCGCCGATCTGGAGAGCCGCTCCGGGAAGGCTCACTCCGACCAGTCCTTAGACCAACCTTTTGGCCAACCACTGCCAATCAAAGAAGTTGACCCCTTCCTGATTATGGGGTCACTCATCCTGTATTTCCATACCCATTAGGAACTAGTTTCAGCTGCCATGTAGGCTACCCTGGAGTGACAAGAGTTTTGTTTGATGTGATGTATCATCGACGTGCTCACGTGAATTAGCATTCACGTCAATGGGGCATATCCGAGTGCGAGGGTCACTTAGCGAGAGTGTCACGTGGGGTTGTTCTATGATACCAGGGACCGTATATCCATGAGTGGCGACCGCAACTCAGTCCGGTTGAAATTTAAAATTTGACCCAGAACTTGTATCATATACATAAGGGGAGCTTATATAATCCGACGGATCCTCTGTTTTTATCCTAGTTTTTAGGCTATAAATGGTAAAAGTTGCCTTTCATGGTCTCGTTTAAGGATTATTAGCCACGAAAAGTTACCCGGCAGGTCAGCCTTCGGCAGGACGCACCGCCATAAAATTTGCGACAGCGATTGACAGTTAATCGGTACCAGTACCGATACGCCAAGTACTACTAGAGCGACTCGACATGGGAAGCATTATGCATCTTTTCCCGTTCCTTCCAGACTCCACCGTTTAACTCTCTGGTTAGGTTGGTTTTTGTCGCCCGCCATGTCCGTGCCACCAATACTCTTAGAACAGGTGTTTACTCGCAAGTGCGTGTTTATATATCAGTATCGCTTCACCCCTTGATGCCGTTTATCAAGGATATTCGCCCTTGCAGGGACCTCTTTAATTTTCTATGATTATCTTATTACTTTTTCGCTCGAGGTATGTTTGATCCGACTGCGGCGACACGGCTTGCTCGAGACACTTTATCAACAGGTAGCATATATCTGGCATGCTCCTTGGACAACCGTCAAGGCGCTCTTTCTGATCAATCGGTATGGGAGTTTGATTGGACAGGGATTCATTATGCTGGAGGAGACAGGCTACCTAACCAACAATTCTCACAAAGTATCTCTCTCCTCATATTTCTGCATCACCTGTCGAGCTCAGTCGCATGACAGTTTTGTGTGGGGTTTGAATTGTGCTGCACATTCGTTGCAGTCGTCTCGGGAGAGTCAATCCGCCGTGAGTACACCAGTCACATTCCAAAGGATTCGCTTTTTGATCGTGGAACGTAGTTTTGGTTGTGATGCGCGCTTGTGCAATCCTGGGATGCAAGCGCAGCATCCGAGTGTTGACAAGTTCACTATATATTGTCTGTGCCTTAGGTACCCTTGTGGGGTCAGTCTATTGGATAGGGTATGTGGAATGTAAGTGTTATCTCTTGAAACTCTTTTGATATACCACAACTTTTGGCAGATTTGCAGTTCGAATATCTCAGTGAGATTGGTATATGCTTCGAGACAATATCCTGTATGTCGTCTGTTCTTCCTATCCTGTTGATCTCATCTTGAAACTTTATAGCTACTAATGTAGGTTTTTTTTTCCTTCCAAAGCATGTCGAAGATTGTTGTAACCTTGTACTCTCCAGTGGTTGGTCTGGATAGTACCGTGGGTGAATCGTGGTTAGACACACCATACACAGCTCTCATTCGTGGATCAGATTATTTTTCGATGGCCTTGTATTGGCACTCGTAGCTGGTAGTCTCTATCGGACGGGCAACTGGACCCGTGACTACAATCCGTCGGTATTGATTCGTCTTCTCGCACGAGACGGTAAGGCCATTTGCGTTCCTCTCATCCTTTTTTTTCACTATACTAACCCGAACTTCCAGCTCTCTTGTTTTATTTCGTAAGAGTGTCCAGAGATTCCCTGTCAGGGCATCAATCTAACGTATATACAGACAGCCTTGTTCAACGCCCTGTTTTTCATCGCATGTTGGTACGTCGTTTTTGCTCAACATGCCATCGTCAATCTTTTTTTCACTCGGGAATACGTCATCAGGACTCTCTACCGTCTGGTAAGGATCACGCGGCACCCTGCCCCGTTTCATCGATGCCTTGTAAAATAAATCATGCTGACAAAAAAAAATACATTCACCTAAAGGATCCCAGAAATGCTTTAGCGATGTTGTGAGTAGATTCCCCCACAAAAAAACCGATCATGCATATTCCCTCTCGGCTCTTTTCTTTTCTTTTCTTTTTTTTGATGGTCCCTTCTCTCAACACAGGTTTTCATACTCTCTTCTCTCGGTCGTCGGACAGCGTCTTGTACTCAACCTTCGACGGACCCGAACGCATCCGGACACGACGCGCAATCTCACCCGGGATGTACATAGACAAGTGGTAGCGATGGGCGATATCGGTATGGACCACCCGTTGAATCCGGATGTAGAATTGGAAGAACTCGGAGAGGCGCAAAGAGTGCGACGAATCGGGGGGCTCGTCTTCACCTTGGATTCACGAAACATACCAGAAGACCCCGAGGTGCTTCCAGGCAGCATTAAACTGCGAGATTAAGGGAGAATTCGGGAAGGGGGAGGGGAAAGGGTCGCTGGCGGCTCAGCTGCACGAGTCGGACTCATTTGACCCTGGGACTCTTATACAAAATAGAGGCTTCGTGTTCCACACGGACTCGGGACGCTACTGTGTTTTTATATTATGATCGCCGTAGCCAACTTCGTTTTATTCTGTAGGCGCTAAATAGTTAAAAGATCTCATCCCGGTTGGACTTTCGGAGCCATAAGCTCCCCGTCATGACCCCCTTCTGCAGCGATATTCGCATCCTCCGTTTCCATCGCCTCTGGCCCTCCACCTGCATCCGCCAACCCCACCACCCCTGGGTCCGTCGCCATTGCGTCTGACTCCGTGAGTATTCCTTCCATCCCTGTTTCCGTCGCATCCAGTGGTCTGGCAACTTTGTCGTCCTCAGTCTCCATTTCTGCCATCGCCCGTCTTACAAAGATGAAACAACCATCAACGACAAGAGTCAGGAGAAGAAAATGAAGCCACGCACGCAAAGGCATCCCGACAGTCCTTCCGGATGCTCGCCGTCTTCCAGCGTTGCCGACGTGACATTGGAGCAATCATCTCCGCGTCCAAATCTGGTCAAACAAGAATGAGAGCGATCAGATCATCTCTGAATGATGCTTCAGACAGACTAGCAGTAGCCCCGCTCACCTTTGTCTTCACCGAGCATAAGAAGCCGATTCGCGCCGACCCACTGCCTATTTTTCAAAGCGTGACATTTTTTTTTTTGAGTTCGGGACATCATCGACATGTCAAGGGATCAACGAAAGGATGCGTACCATTGGGACGCCTTGTCAAAGAATTGGACCAAATGCAGAGAACCCTCGCCGATTCTTTTGCGTGCCACTTCGCGTTGCTTCCTCACCACAAGAGGAATGTGTTCATCGTCTGGTTCATAGACGACCGCTGGCCACCACGGGTAGGTATCTGATAGAAGCGTCAGAGTTCGTTTAACGTTGTGAAACGGGGTTGGACGAACCTGCTTTAGCCCAGACTAGATGGACGGAGTGATTAGCGGACACCCACTGATCCATGACAGGAGAACACCCACCGAGCGTTCCTCCTTCCAAGTTTTTTCCCTCTGGAAGAACAACGACACCTGGCCCAGCAGGCTGTGGTGCTGTGGAAGGACCGGCGATAGGCGGAGCCGGCGGGGGCACATTCACAGATTGCCGGTCCCCGGGACCCGCCTCGCCTCCGCCGTCTTCTTCGCTATCGAGCTCGCTAAGGGAGGATAAGTCAGAGTCATGGCCATCACCCTTGTCGCGGGTAGACGGCCCACGTCGAGCCTGGGGTTGTGTAATAGTAGCCGCAGCCGCAGCCGCCGCCTTCTCCGCCTTCCGGCGTGAAGCCTTCTCTCGGCGCGTGGCTGGCGTATCAAGCTCTTCGATAATGATTTTGCCATTGACCGTGATAATGTTGGTATACCGATCTCTTGGGATTGCAGCAATGCGCGCTGCCAAGTCAGATTGGGTCTCTTGTTTATGTGTTTCTGGCGCTGGCGCTGGCTCGAGTTCAGACTCACATTCACGTGCGGGAACAAGTTCGAGGTCGAGGACAGGTTCGGAGACAGGTTGGAGTACAGGCTCGGGGACCGGCTCAGAGACAGGTTCGAAAACAGGTTCGGGGACAGGTTCGGAGACAAGTTCGGGGATAGGTTCGAGGGCATGGATGGGAAGGGGGATAGAAGCCTCCAGTTGGGGCTGTCCGATATCGATCGGAACGTCCACCTCCGCCTTTTCCTCCGCAGTCAGCCCCGACGGTCCAGCAACTTC
The DNA here is from genome assembly GCA_038094755.1 of Caloboletus firmus. NCBI lineage: Eukaryota > Fungi > Basidiomycota > Agaricomycetes > Boletales > Boletaceae > Caloboletus > Caloboletus firmus. The sequence continues at coordinate 27,988 of JBBPUO010000237.1, read as the reverse complement.
TTCAGGGAGAGCCGTCACATGTATAGTCTGGTTCTCCGACGCAGTCGTGCTGATCGTCGAAAGCTTCGACGTTTCGCGCTCCGCTAAAGTAAACGCTAAGCCAGTGACTCAAATGATAGTTCCTCCACACGCACCTGTTCGCATCCGTTTCTTTGGCGGAGGTAACAATTGCCTCTCGACAGCTTGCCTCCCCCCTCGTTTCTGTCCCGTAGGCAAGATCCAACCAGCATCGAACAACTTGAAGGAACCCTGACTGTCCACGTCTTCGACCATCGGGGGAACCTCTGGTTGACCTGTCGTTCGCAATTTGGCAGGTTTCTTGTTCGCTTCTTCAGTACCTGCTTCCTGTACTTGAATTTGTTCACCGACAACAACACCGCCTGCAGCTTCCGCCTCGAAAGCGGCTGCAGCAGCAAGTGCGCGTCGAGTACGAGGAGCGCGGAATCCGGGTGCAGCATCGAGGGCACTAGGTTCAGTAGCTTTGGAAGCTTTGGCGCCCTTCTTTTTGCTTGGCTTTGGCTTTGGCGGAGGGGACGGCGGAGGGGGTTTGATCCGCCCTAGCTCATAATCGAATAGAGAAGAGAGCGGGTCGGTCTCAAGAACGAGGCTAATGACATCTTGTATCTGTTCTTGAGACACAAGAAGCTGTAGCACTTCCAGTGGCGCTTCAAAGTCACCAATGGAGGGCTCGGCGTTATCTGCGTGTGGATGTTGGTATCGTAGCGAAACCAAGTCTTCAAGGATGGGTTGGACGGTGGTTTGCATTCGCTGAGCAGTCTTGTAAAACGCTGTCCCGGGTTTGTTGTATAGGATCGCATTGGAGAGCACGAGCTCAACGTCGCCCTACAGACGATGGAGTTACAGATCGATCACCCCAAGATTAAGTCCTCTTTCTACAACTCGCCTTGAAAGCCTCGAAATCCCAATATTCGTGCCGATCTAATTTTGCATCAATGGTGTTCCATGTCATAGGACTCTTGACAACTTCGTAGTAGTCGGGTACTTCAGTTTTAGATACCGGATACTTAAATAGACCATTTCGGTCGAGGCTATCAATTGGTGAATGACCTGTCTACTTCGACGCAACCTGTTACTTACGCGAGAACTTTTTCGAAAGCAAGACGCATAGGCGCCAGATGAGGGAAGAGGGCAACGTCGAGCACCTTCTGTATAGCCTCAATCTGGACGAGCTTCCGACTCTCCCGTCTGCGAGACAGCAAGGCCAGTTCGTGAAGCATCTCGAGATCCCTTCTGACGTGCTTCAGGTGCTAGACATTGCTCAGTCACGCAGCGACAATCCTAAGATAATACATACCTCGAGTTTCAACGCCTTTTCCTCTTCGCTCAGTAACTTGCCCGCATTCGAAGCAGTCCATGGCTCAAGATGCAGTCTCTTTAATAATGGTGCACCCCGTCTTGCCTCACGCTTCAAACTCCAGTACTTACAAACCATCTGAACGAACTCAGGTTTCTTGCGTACGTTGATCTTGCTGATGTAATTAATAATGCGGTCGACGATGATCTGAGGAACAAGGGGAGGCCCAGTCTTGTATGTCTTCGCGTACGCCCTGGCAGATTTAGACAGCTTGGAGCTTGGACTAGAGATAACACTGTCATGTGCGAGAGCTTTAAGACGTGCCTCAGCCTGTTCTTTCTGCATGCGTTCGTGAATAAATCAAACCGAAGCAAATTTTGCACATGTCCCATACCGAAAGGTGTTTTTCGCAATAACAGGTGAGTGTGACAGGCTCCGAGCCTTGCGTGCTTTTCATGGGCATCAGAAGCTTCTCCTTCCTTGCACAGGTGGTGTGAAAGGCAAGGAAACACGATGTCTTGGTACATTGAATGCAAGCTCCTTCTCGGACGCCACAGATCGAGCATTTCTAAAAGAACTCGTTAATTTATGGCTTCGCCCTTGCATACAGCTAAGATGAGCATGCTCACTAGCTTCCACCGTTGTTTTGGAATTTTGTCAGAGCCTGTGATGGGCTCCATGAATACCTCGTTGGCAACTCTGGTCTCGGGAATCCATATTGCACATAGCAAATGAGCCCAGTCACCGAGAGTCGTCTGCTTGAATGCGCCGCCTTCATTGGGACAAAATATACACGACTGAAGAGATCGTGGGTTTAAAGGTCACTTCTTCAAAGCGGGAAACGTGCTCACCACTGGAATCTCGGGAGACACGGTACACTTTCGACAGAGCCACTGCCCTTCAGGTATATAAGGGACGCCGTAACAATCTTAAAAGTTTGAGAACACACTTCAGAGCGTAGAGTCTACGTGCATACCTTGATGTACAGCAAGGTTACATCCATCGCAGAACACAATCGCATTGCTATTCTCTCCTTCCGAGTCATCACATATAGCACAAGTCGAGTCCTCCGAGGGCATGGCATAATCCGACTTGGGCATGTTCTTGGTCTGGAAATTGGCAAGATAGATAACACAATTCACCCCAAGAGTACGAGACAGACGACATACCAAGTCGAAATACTCCTTTTCTAAACGATCCATGATGATTTCGAACGTCTCGTATGTGACTAGGTTGATCTGGTCTTTCTTTCGCTCGATATTGGCTGCATCTAGCCATTCCTGGTCTACACGCCAGCTTCATATGAGTGAACAAGCCTCTGTGCGACAAAACGAATTGATCAAACCTTGC